>PVJD01012074.1:0-42054 GCA_004026545.1 Mormoops blainvillei | reverse complement strand
ATATGTTGTTTTTGACCAAAAAATGGTCTTATCCAGCTTATCCTGCAAAATGGCCCAGCATACTTAGCTGGCTTGATTTTAGAATCACTTTAGGATTTTTATTCAAACTCAAATCCACTGTCAACAGTCAAAAATTTTCCAGTATTGACATTGTTCCAAAATATATGCCATGTGATCTGAAAGCAACTCCCCAAGAGGAGACCAAAACCATTTTGAGCATGGATAGCCTCTCCGGAGAGCATGGAGGCATCTGGAAGGGTTGCCTTCAATGGGGTCATCTCTGTTGTCCTTTGGCAAATTCTTTCAGAGTTCTGAAGTGCTGATTCCAAATCCTGGCTACTCATCACAGTCCCGTGGGAAGCTTTAAAAGCTCTCCAGGTTCCGAACCTCTCCCTAGACGTTCATAGTCACCTGGTTTGGGGTGGGGCCCAGGCATTGATTTTCTATGTGTGTGTGAGTGTGGGTGTGATTTGAGTGTGCAGCCAGGATTAGCCTTTAGGTTAAAGAATGAATCTTATTAATTTTAATCACAGTTGTTCCTGTTTAATTTTTCTGTTCAGATTAAAATCTGTTGTGACTAGGCACCGCTGAAGGTTAATCTAACACAGATAGGGGAAAAGTTTGGGGGCTGAACTGTCAGTAGCAAAACTGGCACTGTGTGCCACAACCACTAGGGGGCAAACGTTAGCGTTTATCAGTGTTAACGTGTACAAAGATAGTAGCTTTCAAGGAAAAAAAAAATCCTAGGAAGTAAAAGGAAAAGTAGTTGAAGCGTTTGTTTGTGATCAGATTACTGGTGCCTCATTTTACTAAGTCCTGTAAATGCCACAATTTCTTCAAATGTACCAGTCACAGTACTGCCAGTGCTAACTACAGAAAAGGGAGTAATAGAGAAAGAAAAGTTGCTGATGTATTTTGGGTACCGTGGTGTGCATTGCATTCATTATCTCATTTAATCCTGTGTAACCTTATGAAACAGAATTATTACCTCCTTTTTATACATGAGGAAATCTTTTACAGATGACTGAGACCCAGAGAGGTGAAGTCACATGGCCTGTAAGTATTAACAGTAGATCAGAGTTTCAAATCTATCGATCCCTAAGTCCATGCTCTCTCTTTGTGCACACAGTCTTTCTGGAGAAGGGTGGTGTTTCGGGGGTGTGAATTTTTTTTTAAATTTTTATCACAGATCAGATAGATTAAAGTGAGTGGTTTGGTACTATTGTGTGACTCTTGCTGGAATTGTTACGGAAAAATGAAACGACCAGACACTGAGGGGTTAGGAGAACGATCTTTACTTACGTGCACGGGCCCAGAGGAGACAAACTCCAAATTCTGAGCCCAGAACAATAGCCCCGCATTCCCTTTATGCTGGGCTAAGTGGGGGAAGGGTCTTGGGAGGCGTGGTATAGATTTGGCGTGAAAAGGGTTTACAGAGGTGAAAGAGAAGCATTTACATCATAAGTCAGGGCAATTAGCATTTCATCTCTGGTATCAGGTTTGATTCTCTCAACAGAATGACTATAGGTTCGGTGTGTCTCAACTACAGAGGCACCGTCTCCTATAGATGAGGAGAGTCAGATTCTTTGTCCAAATACGAGCTGTGAGTTTTAGGGGAAAGAGTTATGTGGAAATGGTCCATTTACTGCCCATGTCCCATAAGAGAATAAAAACTCTCTGAGGGCAGAGCTCTGCCTATCTCATATACCGAGGGCTTGGTATATCATAGATACGCAAAAATATTGGTCAAATACCCGAGCCGAATTACAAATGCATGCATGCAGACATGAAATTATTGAGATCTAAATTACATTCCTGGGTCCGAAACATTAGCCATCACAGCTGGCTAAATCCTGTCTCATCTCTGGACCACAGCTTCCTCATTAGTACATTGAAGTGATGATTCTAGATGACATGAGAGATTCCCTCCCGGCCCGACACTTCCAGCACTCAGCTTCTATCCCCTCATCGGACGGATGAATGTGAGGGGGGACTCTGGGCTGCAGCCCTGGTGTCAGTGGTCTACGGATAGAGAAAAACAGTGGAAGAGACCCCCAGAACCTGACACAACTATTAAGTAGCCCAAGGAGAAACCCCACACGACTGCTCATGGCAAGGAGAGCTGCATTGGGAATGGGACTGGGCAAGAGAAGGGCTGGGGAAGCATATTCACAACTTAAAATGAATCTTTGCTGCTTCATCTCAAAGTCAAAAAGAGATGGTGGGGCTTGAGGGTGACTTATTTAAAACTGAACATAATTTTAGCAAAGTATGCAACACATGCTGTTCTTCATCATGCTCGGAGAGTCTGTGCAAACACGCACTGATCGCCAATGGATACTTTCAAAAAATTTAGTTCTTCTGGACTGTCTGATTTGTCTCCAGACACACCAGAAACAACTTCACTCTATGTTCTGTTAATGAGCATAATTACAAAAGCATGCAGAGCATGGCCTTGCATCATCAAGATAGTAATCTCCCAGGGAGATCCCCCAAATCCAAGTAGAATATAACTGAGGAGATATATTGGTCATTTTTTCACCCATGAGGGAGGAGCTTTATAATTCAAAACCAGTTTCTTGAATTCAACCCTTGTTTCTGCCACAACTGGCTCAACTTTTGCTCATTCAAAGTGCAGTAATGCCAGGTAATTACCTCCAGTTAGTTTCTGACCCTGCGCCAAGCATGGTCTAAGCACTCTATGTCTGTTAAATAATTTGAGCTTCACAACTTTATAAGGTAGGTACTGTTATCATGTCCATTTTATGGATAAGGAAACAAGGGGAAAGAATGGTCAAATAACTTACCTAAGGGCACACTGTAAGTGGGGAAGGCACTGGCTTCAGGGTTTGTACTTTAAACCCTACACTATACTCCTTCTGAAAAACAGAAACCAGAAAATCCATCACCACCAACGAAAGAAATGTTTAGTCAGTACCATTGTGCAGTGGACCAGGACCGTGCTCAGAACAGGGCCTTCAAACCGTCATGCCAAAGAGGCTGGAGTTTAGGCCAGTGTCCCAAGTATGCTGGGAACTAGGGAACAAACCAGAAGAGAAGCAGAAGCCCAGCTGTGTGGACTGGGTATTAGAGATGGGCGGTGGTTATAGGAGGTCCCAGCTGCCTGGACATGCAGGTCCTCTGAGGCTCTCTCCAGGAACAAGGTACAGGTGACACCAGACCCTTCAGATAGACACTGCCCCACCCCCACCCCCACCGCCAATCACTGTCTCACTGGCTCAGGGCTGGGGGTAGAGTGTGTGGGGTAAAAGTCTTGTCAGGTCTAGCTGGCCACGCTAGGATTGGCAGGGACAGTTTTCTGCCCATGAGAAATTAGGGTTGCCCAGAGTTCCTGGGCCTCCATACCTTCTTGACCCTCTAGAGGCCATGTCATTCTTCCACCAGGAGATTGTGAGGAGGGGGGAAAAAATCAGCATTACTCCTCTATCTGCAGCCCTGTGTCAGGGGCAGATGGTCTGAAGAGTTAGGGTCCCTCCCAAGAGCCATCACGGTGGCTGGGCTACATATTCTGTTGATTTCTTCAGACCTAGGCCTGCCCTTATCTGTGCCCTGGGAGGCGGACCGCAGCAGACTGATCATCCCGACTCCTTTGTGCTGTGGATCAGCTAAGGGAAGGCACCAGCAGCAGGTCAGAGGGAGGGCAGGAGCAGAGAGAGCCCTGGTCTGGGGTCAGGTGGTGTCCCTCTGTGACATCGGTTTCTGTTTCCTTATGGGGGTGCGGCTCCAGCTCTCACTGACTTCCAGCAATACAATTGCTCCCCTGGCCCCTTGGCCAAGGGATGGATGCTGCCATCCTCCCTTTCTGGTCTCTGGGGCCTGCTTACCCTTTAGGGTTCATTTTACCCTGGCTACACTTCTGTAAATAACCCTTTCATTAAACCCTTCAGTCAAATCCTTCTGAGTGGGTTCAGGCTCCCGCCAGGGCGCTGCCCGATATCTCGGTCCCCGCCCCTCCTGCCACAGCTTTTCTCTCACCTCCAGGTCTGAACCCTGATCTGCTGAAGCTGCTGGGCTTGCTCCTGACAGCTAGCTGGTCCCCTCTGGGGACCACCTGCCCCCTTGTTCTGGGACTTTCCTCCTCTGCCTTGCCACATACTTCAGTCAGCCTCTTCTGTCCCAACTGTCTCTGTGCCAGGCCTTCACCCACTGGTCTTCTGCTTCAAAGTTTCCGCCCTGGTTCCTGACTTTGTTATAATGCCTAATAATGGACCCAAATCTATCTGTTGGGCTCCTGGAATCATACTAAGTGCCTGGTACCATACTAAGTGCACTCATACATGTTATCTCATTTAATCCTCATCATTATCTGATTATGAAATGAAAAGATGAAAAAATGAGCTTCTGCTTTTGCTGCCTGACCAGCATAATTCCCCCCTTTTCTGCTAATAAGCATCCTGAGTTTCTGTTGGGAAACCATTCATTCTACACTCTCAGCCGTTATGATTCAGGTAAAACCAACCCAGCTCTTAGCTAGTTAGAGACACTGTGGTAACTGATGGAGTTAGGAGTTGATCCCAGGTTTTCCCAAGGAACCTGAGCTACTTCCTTCAAGGACCCTGAGGGTACACATGGTGTGAGGGCTGCACGTGTTCAGCATTCCTCCCTGAGGGTTTTTATTAGGGCTTGAAGTACGGTGCATGAGATGGATTCTTTCTTGCCTGGGTGTGATCTTGCTTCCAAGTTGTAGTGTAATCACTAAGATAGTCTCCCCTTATCCGTGGTTTCACTTTTTGCTGTTTTAGTTACTTGTGGTCAACTGCAGTCCAAAAATATTAAACGGAAAATTATAGAAATAAACAATTCATAAGTTTTAAATTGCAGGCCATTCTGAGTAACGTGATGAAATCTTGTGCTGTCCCTCTCTGTCCTGCCCAAGACCCGAATCATCCCTTTGTCCGGTGTATCCATGTTGCATATGTTACCTGCCTGTTAGTCACTTAGTAGCTGTCTCAGTTATCAGATCTACTGTTGCAGTATCCCAGTGCTTGTGTTAAAGTAACACTTATTTTACTTAATAATGGCCCCAAAGTGCAAGAACAGTGATGCTGGCAATTTGATCATGCCAAAGAGAATGTAAAGTGCTTCCTTTAAGTGAAAAGGTGAGGACAGTATGAGATATTTTGAGAGAGAGACTACATTCATGTAAGTTTTATTACAGTATATTGCTATAACTGCTTTACTTTATTATTATTGTTAATCTCTTATTGTACCTAATTTATAAATTAAACTTTACCATATGTATGTATAGAAAAAAATAGTATATATAGGAGTCCATACCACTCACAGTTTCAGGCATCCACTGGGGGTCTTAAAATGTATCCCCCATAGAAAGGGGGGACAGCTATGTCATGTCCATTTTTAGTGACCTCACTTGGAGCTCCATAGTCTTTCTCAAAGGACCTTGAACTCCATGGCTTAATGTGTATTTTCCCTTCTTCTTTAATAACAGGACCCTTCATGTTTAGCTGTTTACATGGTTATACAGAATAAAGACCATATTTCTTGGGGTGGCCATATGATTAAATTCTAACCAATGGGGTACAAGCATAAGAGGTGTTTGCAGCTCTCAGGCAGTAGCCTTAAAGAAAAGGTATGCATGTCCTCTAGCAATTTCTCTTTTATATTGGCTGGAATACAGATGATTGCTGGACTCAAGCAGCCATCTTGGACCATGAGGTAGAAGCCATGTGTTAAATATGATGGAACAACAAGATACAAGGAGCTTGGATCTCTGGTGATTGTTAAGTTGCCATGTAAACCTCAAACGGTATACATTTATGTTAAAAGACATAAACTTCTCTTTCATTTAAACCACTGTTTTGGTGGTGTTGTTATTGTGGTCATCACAGGCAGCTGAACCCAATCCTTGTGCAGGTCCTTTCCACAAATCATGCCCTGGGGAAGAGCAGGAGCATTTCACAGCTTTGGAGAAAGATCAGCAGATGGGTCCTGAACAGAATTTGGGGCCTTATGAGTATCAGAGTGACTGACTGGAAGTGGGTTTTCGAATTGCTAAACATTTGTAGAGAACTATTCCAGGGAGCCTGAGACAATTTTGTATTCATAATTTGTATTCTTTGTCTTTAATTTTACAAATGTCAGGTTCCACAAAGCCTAGATCCAGTGATGGCACAGATTACTATTTTTGTTTTGGCTTTCAAAGACACAAGTTGGGGACACATCAGGACATCTCAAGGAGGAGGGTCTGACCTTGAGCCTAAAGCTACCTGTTCCCTTTCTCTTATTCCCATTCGCCCTGTAGGATCTCCCTCAAATCTTGCATCCTTCAGGTAGCGTTCCTTGAATGTCAGGAACCAGCTTGTGTCTTTTTCTCCCCCACCAAATGTCCAAAGGATTCACCTCGTTTCCTTTCTTGTGTTCATCTGGGTATTGTAGATAGAAGGAGCGCTGGCCTTGGAACCAGAATACCAGGACTTCTAACTAGACAGAAGACTTTGAACAAATTATTTGGGTTCTCTGGACTTCAAGGTTTTTTGTTTTGTTTTGTTTTTTTAAATCTATAATGAGAAGATGATAGCACTTGCTTACTAGTCAGCCAGAGGATTAAATTAGATAAAATATGTGTAATTGCTTGATTGATGATGAAGTGTGATACAATTAAACATATGATTACTAGTATCACAGCCCTAATCCCCAGGGTTGTGCTCCTATTTTAGCTTGAATGCCAGCTGATAAGCCCCACAGATAATCACCTGCTATCATATATTGCTCTCTAATTGTTTTGTGTGTCAAGTTTTAAGTAAATTGGCAGGTCCTAGGAGCCAAGGACCATGTTTTGTAACCTCTGAGCACTTAGAACGGGGCTGGTCATACAGAAAGCATTTTAGGGGGCATAGAGGTGGTTAGAGTGACTATTCAACAAAGGAAAATTTGTTGGTAAATGCACTATTGCCTTGGGTCTAGCTCTTTGACATATTATCAGGAGCTGATTAGCGTCGGGGAGGCAGACTCACATGAAATAAGCTCAGAGGAGATTGGCGTACAGCAGTCAGACACCGGCTTATTGTTTGAGAGTAGGGACCTGTTTTCTGATTGCTGGAGAGCATGCTTCCTGCCTACCCCCTTCCTGGCACCTGCGTGCCTATGAGGCCAGAGTTGTATTGAGAAGGTTGGTTGGTGAGCTTGTTGTGGAAAAGTAGACCGTTTTGAGGAGTATTCGGTCTCATCCATCATTGGCTTTATGAGTCACCTCTACCCCACAACACAGCCCACTTCTCCAGGAAACAGAAAAGTTCACGTTCTCTGGGCCTGGTGCCTCTCCAAGTCCGGAGAATAAACAGGGTCACCTTCCCACCCTGCAGACTTCCCTCTCTATCTATGTCCCAAGCTTCCTCCTAGCAGGATACAATATAACTGATTTTATGTCTGCTTTTTAAATTATAATCACATTCAATTCTGCTTCCCCACGTGTCTTAGTAAGCCCAGGTTGCTATAACAAAATACCATAGACTGGGTGACTTAAACAACAGAACTTTACTTCTCATAGTTCTAGAGGCTGGGAAGTCCAAGACCAAGCTGCCAATTTGGTTCCTGGTAAGAAGGGAAGACTCCTCTTTCTCGCTTGCAGACTGTCCTCTTGCTGTATCCTCACATGATGCAGAGAGAGAGACAGCTCTGGGGTCTCATTTTCTTCTTACAAAGATACACTCAGGACTTCTAAACCTAATTATCTCCCAAAGGGCCTGCCTTCTTATATCATCACACTGGGGAGCTAGGGCTTTAATATATGAATTGAGGGACGGGGGGCCCAAACATTCAGTCTAGAGCACCAAGACTATACTCTATTTCATCACCTCAGTTGGTTCTATCCATCTATCTGTCTGTCTGTCTGTCTGTCTGTCTATCTATTAAGAGGTAATTTGAAATTTCTAGTGTTCTTGGTCTCCTGGTTATGCTAAAGGCCTGGCTGGTGCGTGCTTTACTAATGCTCTCCTGTGGATCTCCGTGGCTTTCATGGATGCAAGGGAAGATCCTGGGTTAAGGGCTGCCGTTATCAATTGGAGTTTGAAACCCTCAAAATGTCTAATCTCTTGGCTCTCTCCCACAGGTCAGGAATCACATCCAAGGTGTGGGACTTAAAAACGTTTTTGAACAGATTTAACTCTTGCCAAGAAACCTGATTTTAAGTTCATGAGGACACCTCGCTGTTGTCCCTTCCAGAATCAGGTATTCTGGTAGTCGCGGCACATTGGATAATTGGATGTATGAGGTGTTGATCACTGGACCTTGTCCGGTGTCTCCCGGCCTCACTGGCAGGGACTGACTTGTTGATTTTTATTATTGCCACCTGTGTCTGGCCCACCTGAAATAAATCATTTGAAAATTCACCCAGTCCTGAGCCATAATCCAATGCAGTTAAAAGGTACTTTCTCTCCTGCTGAGAAATTAACACCTTCTCTTTTGTCCCAACTTTCTGGGATCATTTCCAATATGTCCTGGCTGGGAGTTAATTAAATCCGTGTTGACGCGTACTCAATTTCAAGTGACTTTCCACATACAGGAATCCTGTTGAGATTTTGCCTTTTGGGTCCAAAACCACTGTTCCATCCCTTTACCCCAGTTTTCAGGGTAAGTTTTCCACTTAGCAGGAAAGGATGGAATTTAAAATGGGATATTTATGGGATTCCCCACTCTAAGAAGATCATGGTCTCCCACTTTCCTATAAAGCTGTCTAAATTTCAAGACCTATCTTCTGCATGAGACTTCATTTTGTCTGTTAAAACAACTGAATTTATGATTACAGGAAGCCTTCAGGGGCAGGGCAGAAGCAAATCACAAGTAAGGTTAGAAGCCTCAGCCCCACCGCAGCTGTTTTAAGAACACAGTGCTCAAAAGCAGAGTCAGAAGATGTAAATGTAGGTCAAGTAATTTCTAATTCTGATTGGCTATTACATAGGCACAGCCCAGAGTTTTTTGTGTTTTTTTTCTTTTTTCTTTTCCAATCAAGAATAAGAGAGATTTGGGTAGGTTACAGGAAAAGTCATTAACAGCAACACTGAGAATCTTCACTTCACCCCCAGAGGCACATGTCAGCTTCCTCTGATGCTGTGTGCTTATTTGAGTGTCCCTAGCCAGGGACACCTGGGGACAGCACCCCTCCACGCTGCGCTGTGGCCTCGGTGCTGAAATTCCCTCGTATTTTGGTCCTCACTTAGCTGTGTCAGTCCGTGCCGTTGTGTTACTGTGGGGCCACGTTTGCAAACCAGCAGCTGTGGGCTGTATCTGAATCACAGGTGTGTCTTATTTAGCCTGTACAGTATTCACTCATCCATTTATTTTTTGATGAGCCAACTTTAAAAAATTATAATGTTTCATACAAAACTCAGGGTTCTGTGGTTTTCATGAAACCTCAGTGCTTGGGCAACACTGTCATCCCTGCCTGAAACCCCTGGGCCATCGCTGAATGGTGCTGCCCCCTTCGGATGGGACATGTATCTCCAGTTTTCCAGTTCCCATATCGCTTGCCTCATTCATGTACACTTCCTGCTCTATGGTGCAAGGATTTGCTACTTTGCCATCAAGAGATGCCCTAAATGAATAGCGTGATAGTCTTCAACAGCATAAGATAAATGCTTATAGCCGCTGCTGGAGGGGAAAAGACCCAAGTTATTCTCAGTTATTTATGTGTAAGTCCAGAGCGACTGTGTTAGAACAGGTGGCTTTGAGAAAATGAGTCATGAGTTATGGGGTAGGTTTTTGATGCAGTGATGGGGAAGGAAGGTCAAGGTCCGGAATAAGGGTGTCAAAGACAAGAGGCGGCTCTGAGACCCAGGGAAGGCGATTCCAGCAGGAGGCTGACACCTTTGCAAAGAGGACTCTGAAAAAGTATTGGCTTGACTGGGATTACACCAAAGGAAATGTGATGGCTAAGGGACGCCGTACACGATCATGCGAACCAGTCCCTTCTCCCCGGGAGACTGTGTTTCCTCAAGTACAGAACATGGGAAGGGGCCCTGCTTTATTCACCTCTGTGGTATAGAGATGTCCATGCTAGAAGCTCAGTAAATGGCCTTGAAATGGGACTGAAAGGTGTGTGTGTGTGTGTTGCATGCGTGTGCACATTTGTGTACATGCCTGAGTGTGGGAACGGGCAGGATGGGGCAGTGGATGGAGCGTGGACATTAACAGGGAGACAGAGAAAAGAGAAAAAGTATGTTTGGGGTATGTAATACACGTCAAGAAATACAAGGCTTTGTTATCAGATGACAATGGTTCATTTAGAAATATTTCCCCTCTCTTCCCAAGGACAAGGAGTGCTGATGGTTAGTGGATTGCATTCTTGCCCCCAAGGCCCAGGAATCCGCAGTGACAGCTCTGAGTAATGAAGGCTGGGGTGAGCAGCCTCATTTAGTGAATCATTGGATACTCAGCAACGCTCCTCTGACATCCATTTTCTTTAAATCTGCCTGTTTCTAACTAGAATATGCTCAGCACATCACATGGCACTGATGGAGAAGTGAAAGGAAGGTGACAGAGTGGGTAAGAACATTGGAACTGAATTCAGTGTGAGGATCAAGTCTTCCCTCCCTCCCCTGCCTTAGCTGTGTGACCGTAGGGAATCTGCCGAATCTCTGAGTCTTTCGCTTCTCTGCTGAAAGTGGGGATAATCATAAACCTCTGAGAGCTTATGTGAAGAGTAAACAGTGCCTGGCATTTGGTGAGTGCTCAGTAAATGTTCTCTATTACATCAAAGTTCAAAGCTAAATGGACTTTCCAATTTACAGCTTTCTTCTAAGACGGTTCCTTAACATTGTGTTCTCTGCACAGTCAGAGGATGATAGGCAAAGATGTTTTCAGATGGGGTGCAGCACTCGGTTCCCCAATCCTGCAATTACTTTCCATGTGCTGGGGTGTGGACAGGGAGTGGTGACCCATGGGGAGACAGGGCAGACTTCTATTTGTGTGCTCTGACCCTCTTTATGTGGCAGTAAGGAGCTGGCTCTGGTCCCCGCTGTGTCACACCAACTCTCAAATCACTTACCCTTGTTAAAAAATGCCATCTGCCTCAGTGTTCTTTGCAGAAAGCCTCCCTGAATCCCGTCAGGGTGTCCCTGGAAGCTTCCTGACCACGCTGCTCAAACCTAACCGTGCAGGCTGCCCACATCACAGCAGGAGCGGTTGGCTCAAAACCTCACACCAATTTTCCCCTCCTCCTCCTTTGGAAACCTGGAGCTTCTCCCAAGTGTAGACAGATACCCACTTTGAACCTGAACTAGAGAAAATTCCTTATACCCCAATATATGAAATGGAAGACTCTTTCATGCTTCTCTCATCTCCTGCCCTCTCCCTCCCCTTTCCGTTCGTAGAAAGGGAAGATGAAATGCAGCATTAGCCCTTGTTCCTACAGCCCAGCTCCTCGATGAGCATGTCAGGCTGGATACTGTAGCTAAACATAAATGAACGGTTATTAATGATGGTCATAATGTTTTCTAGCAGTTAGCTGGCTGTGATTCTAGGATTTTTTTTCCACTGTGTTTTGAAGGGTTAGGTTATTTAAACTTACCATCAAATAGAATCAAATCAAAGTGAGCTAATTTTTCTTAAACACTAATCATTTTAAGGCTATTGAACTAAATATAGAGGCAGTTCATTAAATCATTAAAACAGCCTGCAATAATGCTCACAAAGTCATTATGGAGCTATTCCCTAGCCAGAGAGGTAGTGTTGCCTTAAGCACAGTTTAATCAAATTAGATGGTGGGCTATGTCATGGGGTTTCTTCTATTGATATTCATTAAAAATACATGATTTATCACTAATCTCTGTGAGGTAGATCCCACTCTTCCAAATGAATTTTGTAAATGTCAAGGGGAAGAAAACAGAATGGCGCATTGTTATAATAATTTAAGAGTGGTGTGATCACATTTACATTTTATATACTGTGCAATTTAGGAACAGATAATAGCTTTAACAAGGCTAAACTTTTCTCCTTAGTTAAAGTTAGAACAGAAAGGCTGAGCCCTAAGGATTAGCCATTATATTTTATCCCAGAATGGGCCCCAACATTTGAATCATCTTTTAGTAGAATGGCAGCTTGGTCCATTGTTCAGCTAATACTTTTCTCAGATTCTTTGGCGGAGGAATTTCTACATAAATTTATGCCATCCTGATGGGTCAGAATAAGGTTTCTGTTTTTAGGTTCTGTCGTGAGTCCGGGGTTGGGAGAGGCGGGGTGTGTTCTGGGCTTGGGAACCCTCCTCCGGTGCCCGTGTGTCACCCTCCATTGCTCTTCGGCCCCTGGATCTTGCCCTCAGCCCTGCTAAAGCTTGCCCGGAGCCTCCCTTCTCAGTGGACTGTAAAAGACTGATAACAGTTTAAAAGTATTACCCCACCTAGAGGTATTTGCATTTTAACTGGGATCAAAGCTGAAACTAAAGGGATTAAGTCCTAATAGTAGAATTTTAAGCATCAACCAGTGGGTGAAAGAGGATTTTCTGTTGCCAGAGGGACCTCCCTGTGGCCTTGATGGGAGAGGAGGGCTGTCCTCAGTGGCCAAGGTCAGACCAGAGATGTGTGGAGGGAAATTCGGTAGCAGGTACACCAACACTTCTTTTTCCTTTTCCACATTGGGCTTCTTTGGGGGGTGGGGGGCAGGGGCGGTAATCTGGCAAATGAGCTTTCTCTGTTTCAAGAACCCCCTTCCTAAACAGGTATCTTTCTAGGGAGTAAACATGGAAATATTGCTATTCTGGTTTGTCCTTTAAATATCTTCCCCCATCCTGAAACAACAACAACAACAAACTGGGGACTAACATTTGAAACTCGAATTTACAGTTTGGTTTTAAAAGTCTCAATCTTGCCTTTAAAATACCCCTGAAGGAAGAAAGACACTTAAGGAAGGAGCAGTACCTTTTCAATATGAAAATGTGACCATTCTTAGCAAGACACATGAGATGTCTCCCTACACTTAAGACGCTTATCAAAAGCTTTTCAGAATATGACTTACAGCCAGAATGGTCGGAATCGGCAGACAGAGGCACTTGATTTGTACAAGAAAGAGGCTTTTAGCATCTTGGCCATTTAACCTAATCTAAAAGAGAAACACAGCTTAAATGAAATCCTACTTATTTTACTCTGCTATATTGCAGAGTAATGGAATGCCCACCCCTTTCTGCACAGGAGATCTCTAACTTGACTCTTGGCTCAGTGGGAAGCTCTCAGAACCATTTCCAATGCCAAACTCAAGATACAATAGGTTCTGGCCATTAGCCATGGAATCTCCTGCCTGTGAAATAATGGAGATGAGAACAGGACGGTACTGAATTATTGGCAGGAACTGACTTAACTTCTCAAAATAATAAACGAGGGTCCTAGCAAAGCCTCTTGTTAAGTAGCTAAACGTCTAATTCACCTGGGATATTGTTTCAAAATACATTTCATCTTTGGTAATTTGATGAAAGCAAGTGCTGTACTGGTGGTTTCTCTCATGCAAGGCTGCACACACCTAAGGGCAGGTCACATTCATTTTGATGATTAATACCTGAGAGTTTCGTGGCTTAATGGGAAAATGCTAGTTATATTTGAAATGATACTGCCTTCTCCACCCTCTTCATTCATCAGGTAAACACCTTGATTACTTGCCTTCCAAGTCTGTGCTCAGTAGAACTTACGTTATCCACTGACATGCTAGAAACATTATGCCTGCATATTGGCGGTTGGAGAAGCCCGGCAGTCGCATGGTGACTAATTTCAGGTGGGCAGTGTTGAGTGTGCGTTGTTTAACTCACAGCTCTTTTCAAAGATGGGTAAAAAGAGGCTGGGAGAATAAGTGGAATGAAATAAAATATTTTTCCTTTTCTTCCCCAAGCACCCTAAAATGTCACCAAGAAACATAGGGACAGCTTTGCTGCCATTCACTTAAAGGATATTGCCCTCATTTTCATAGGTTTATTAAAATGCTGTTATAAACGAGAGGACTAAAATTAGAGGTTGTGGAATTAAGAGCGTTGAACAGGAAGGACTAGGATAAATGACTCAGCCCAGTTTTCCCAGATCTGTCCCAGTTTTAGCATTGAAAGTCCTACATCTGGACTCCCGGTCAAGATGGAGGTATAGATAAATATGCTTCACCACCTCACACAACCACAGAAAGAATTACAACTAGACCTCAAAACAAATAAGACACAGAACAGTCAGAAAATCGAGGTGTATGGAAGTCCGACAACCAAGGATTTAAAGAAACTACATTCGTCCAGACGGGCAGAGAGGTGCGGAGATGCGGTGTGACTCAGAGAGGCAGTGGCACTGGAATAGGCAGTCCCACATTCGCATGTGATGGATAAAAATCAGGAGGGACACCATGAGAGCAAGTGATCCCAGCCCCAGGCCAGACTGCAAAGCCCAGGGTTCCAGAGCCAGGAAGATAAATCCCTATTACTTCTGGCTGTAAAAACCAGTGCAGGTTGGGCAGTGGAAGAAACTGCCAGATTATCAGGAGATGCCGCTTAAAGGGCCCTCATGGAATGTGCAAACCCACCCTCTCTGGGATTCAGCACCAGGGCAACAGCTGGAAGGGCACCAGTCATACAGGGCGAGTGCCAGACAAACCTCCAGAAGCCAGACAGTGGCATCATCCCCTCTCTGAGCCCCTCTCCCCACACTAAGCCCCAAAGCAGTGAAGCAGGTTGCCCTACCATGGTGATTACCTAAGGCTCCATCCCACACAATTTACAGGTGCCTTTTCTACAGTAGGCCATGCTACGAAGATAGGGAGTTGAAGCAGTTCTACCTCATACACAGAAACAAACACAGGGAGGCTGCCAAATTGAGGACACAAAGAAATATGGCCCAAATCAAAGAACAGAACAAAACCCCAGAAAAAGAACTAAATGAAATGGAGATAATCAACCTACCAGATGTAGAGTTCAAAACTCTGGGGATCAGGATGCTCAAAGAACTCATTGAGTATGGCAACAGAATAAAAGAGACCTGGCATGAAATGGAGGCTATACTAAGTGAAATAAAGAAGAATCTATAGGGAACCAACAGTGGAGGGGATGAAACCAGGATTCAAATCAACGATTTGGAACATAAAGAAGAAATAAGCATTCAACCAGAACAGCAAGAAGAAAAAAGAATTCAAAAAAATGAGGGTAGTATGAAGTGCCTCTGGGGCATCTGCAAATGTGCCAACATCCAAATCATAGGGATGCCAGAAGGGGAAGAGGAAGAGCAAGAAATTGAAAACTTATTTGAAAAAATAATGAAGGTAAACTTCCCCAATCTGGGGAAGGAAATAGACATACAAGTCCAGGAAGCACAGAGAGTCCCCAAAAAGTTGGACCTAAAGAAGACCACACCAAGTCACATCATAATTAAAATGCCAAAGGTTAAAGATAAATAGAGAATCTTAAAAGCAGCAAGAAAAAAGCAGAGTGTTACCTGCAAAGGAATTCCCATAACACTGTCAGCCAATTTCTCAAAAGAAACTTTGCAGGCAAGAAGGGACTGGCAAGAAGTATTTAAAGTGATGAAAAGATAACTCTATCCAGCAAAGCTATCATTTAGAATGGTGAAATGCTTCCCAAACAAGGTAAAGTTAAAGGAGTTTATCATCACCAAGCCATTATTACATGAAATGTAAAGGGACTTATTCAAGAAGATCAAAACTATGAATATTAAAATGGTAACAAATTCACAACAATCAACAACTGAATCTAAAAAAACAAAGCAAACTACCAGAACAGAAACAGAATCATAGCTATGGAGATTATTTGGAGGGTTTTCAGCGACGGGGTGGGGGCAAGGGGGAGAATGGGGGAAAAGGCACAGGGACTAAGAAGCATAATTGGTAGGTACAAAATAGACAGGGGGGAGGTTAAGAATAGCATAGGAAATGAAGAAGCCAAAGAACTTACACACATGACCCACGGACAGGGAGCAAGGAGGGGATTGCTGGAGGGAATGGGGATACCAGGAGGAGGGGGGCAAAGGGGGAAAAATTGGGAAAACTGTAAGAGCTTAATCAATAAAATATATTTTTTAAAAAATGCCATAAAAGAAAGACAGTCCTACATCCTGGGAAACCCCTCAGTCTTGGGCAAACTGGTATGAATGGCGACCCTAAGATCTCTCCAGCTTCTGTCCTCATCAAACCCCATTTAAGTCACCTGGGTGAGTAAGAGTCACTTGAATATTATATATATATATATATATATATATATATATATAAATTCATTATATATATATATATAAAACATCTTTTAAGCATTCCACTCTTACCCTTAATAGGTTGAAACATTTAAACAGATATCTAACCTGTTAGTAAAAATGATTTTTCCACAATAATAATCCTCTTAATAATTAAGTATTTTCATAGTTATTGTCCCTTGTAAACCTCAAAATTAGGGCAATAGTCCCGTTTTAGAGAAAAGAAACTGAGGCTGAAAACAATAGTTTCCTGTCTTCACTCTGCTCCTGCCATCAGGGCAATGGAGGGCAGCCTTGGCCACCTTTCTCAGATTTGGAGAGTCTTCATTCAGCAAGTATTCACAGAATATGGACTCTACACCCAGGATGTGGTGAGGCAGACACAGTTTTCAAGCCTGCCGGCTTCACCTCTCCTCAAGTCGTCCCCAGGTCCAATTGAGAAACTGTTACATCGCCTTAAAATGTTGCTCTAAGAGAATCGTAAACTCTCTCCATGCCAAACTTCAGCATTTTGGTTTCATCCAACGACCAAAAGAATAATTAAGTCCTCCTGATTTTAACTGATGCCACGATCATTTGGGAGCTCAGAGACAGGAAAGTGAGTCTCTTTGGCAAGGTGCTTGGGGTGTGCACGTGTGTGGGTGTACGTGTGTATGTGTCTTCTAATAACAACCCACGTTTTCACTGCTCTAGCTCAGTGCACCAGAGGAGCTGTAATGGTCAATTATGTCATTGTTAAAAAGAAGTGTGTCTCTTTATTGACACAATACAGACTCTTTCAATATATAATAGTGCCATTAACCTTCATGTAGCCACCAGGCAGCCCCTCCCCACAATGTTTCTAAGAGTGTGAGTTCCCCGGGATGTAATTAACCTTAGGCATGTATCTGCCTCTTTTTTCACACTCTTCATCCAAGGCCCTGACCTCACACTCACCATGAGCCTTCGAGCTGCAGTTTCCTGTTAAGTTTGGAGTGTGCCAAGGTCCTGCAGGGAGAAGACACACACGCAGATTTTTAGCAAGAGCGTCCTCCACAGGGTTGTGTACAGGTGGCAGCTTAATAAGTGCTCTTGGGCGACAGAACTAAGTTGTCAGGCCCTCTGTTCTTCTGGCTATTCATCCTGTTCTGTTATGGTTTAAAAGGCAGGATGAGACAGCCAGAAACATAAAAACCCCAATCTCTTAAAGCCTGACCAGAATGGAAAGGAGTGTTTCAAAAAGATGAGTGTGGTTAGAGTCATTTGCATAGAATGGATGACCCCTGGGAGCCGAAACTCTAGGCATGGTCTCAGAAGGCTAGTTTTAAATCGAAAAACTCTGAGGGATTTCCTTTCCAAAACTTACCTGTTCTTCTTTTTTCTTACATGTAATAATCAGCTTTCACAGTAAACAGCATATGTCCCTCCAGGACAGGAAATCTGTCTTTTTCGTGCTGATTCTCGGGGCTAAACACAGCGCCTAGCGCATAGGAGGTCCTTAACATCTTATGCTGCTATTCATCCATATTTGCTGAATGAATGACTATCATAAGCCCTGGCAAAATAAAAGGGAGTAAAGGTAATATCTATTACCTAAACTGCCTTTGCAATCCTACACTTAATAGTAGGAGGTAGTCTTAATTACAGACTACTATGTACTATAGTAGGTAATAGAAACTGCACCTGTATGAAGCATGTTTAACGAAACGTTGACTGTTTGATGTCCATATTAACCATTGTTCACACTTCTTTATCTGTTCTAATTAAGCTGTGAAATTTCTTCTTATACTGAAAAAAATACTACTAAGAGTCTGGGGAGCAGCATATGGATCATGTTTAACATTTGACCTATGATACAAATACTCGACGATGGGAACGACATGGTGTATGTCCCCAGAACGTCGAGGAATAGGGGAAGACAGGTTGGTGAGTAACCCTAGGCCGAGACTTGATGAGGCAGGCAAGAAACACTTAGCCAGGGGAATGCCAGCTTCCTGGAATGAGGCATAAATCCAAGCTTTCTGCACATGTCTGTCAAAAGCAAGCACTATTTTTGCTTAATTGGGACTGTCATTATAACCTCCTGAGCTGTTTTGACTTCTAGATCAGAATCAATGTATCACAGAAGGAGCCCTGACTAGAGGTACCTGCACTTGTACTTCTGGGAAGGGCGTGGGAGAGTGCCCAGGGACAATGGCTTTCCAACATCAAGTATATGCCTGTTTCTGGCCCCAGTCCTTTTAGAACACAACCTCTCATGGTTCCTGTTTTTCTTAGATGGAGGCAGAAGGTGCAGTGAAGAGGAGGTGTGGTGCTGAATATTCTAGAGAAAGAGTAGTTGCAAAACAAAAGAAGGAAAGAGGAATTAAATTTAGCTTTAACAATAAAGGGAAGGAGAATCAAATCCAGAGGGTTAATGCTCTGTAAAATTAAAGAGACAGAAAATACAGTTGACTCGAAAGAGACAAGGCCAACTTGGAACTGTCTTCAAGTACAATACGTGTGAATGGCATTCTAAATTACATCCTTTTTCTTTTTTCATCATCAGCATTCCTATGCAGGTTACAAAGGCTACCACCAGGTTTGAGACTGGGCAAGATCTGCCTACAAAGTGTTACTTTTGTCTTCCAGCAAATGAGACAGCAGTGTCAGGGGATGTGAAGATGAATTCCTTCACCCAAAGGCACATAAGCAAAAGAACAACCATGGCACCCTTATGAGGGCATCAGATTGTGGCTGCTTTAGGCCTCCCTTCTCAAAAGAGAAACCAAGGCACCATAATGGAACTAACCTTAAACCTTTCTAGAAAGTCTCCAACATTTCTCTCTTATCCCTTCAAATATAAATGCAAGAGAACCAAGAGCTTACCTGTTCCAAGTTTAGATCTTTGAAGGATGGTCAATGTTTCTTGATTGTCACAAGTGATAGCAGGCAAACCAGTAAATTTTCACATCAGTTTGGAAAGAAATTTTATACTAGGTATGCTTTTTGCCATTCACAGAAGGAAGAATTTTTAAAATCTTTTGAAAATCTGAACTATTACATATTTTTACTCAGTGAAAGCTCATGGCCTGATGAGAACAAATTTCGTTATACACTTAATTCAAAAGGTTGGAAACAATTTTTCAAAGCGATGGGACTCCTTTATAGCATATGGAAAAGGTCAGCCTTAAGAAACAAATAGATACAGTTTTTGTAATCATTAAACATCTTCTTAGTTCATAAATCTTTTTTACTCCTGATTCCAAAAACTCAACAAGAATCAGAAGATAGAGGTGTAGGTAGATAAACTTTGCCTCCTTACACAACCAAAAGAAGGACAACAACAAATTTCAAAAAAAAACAAACCAACCAGAACTACCAGAAAATCAAACTGTATGGAAATCCAACAACCAAGGAGTTAAAGAAGAAACATTCACCCAGACAGGCAGGAGGGGCAGAGACAGGCAGCTGGGGCAGAGAGGATTCGCAGCAAGGTGGTAGCTGCAGGACGAGGTGGGCAAGGTGGTGGCTGATGACCATGCAGTCCCACATTTGTGTGTGGATAAATTGGGAGGAACAACTGGAGAGTGAGACAGACCACACAACCCAGGGTTCCAGTGCAGGAAAAGAAAGCATAAAACCTCTGGCTGTGAAAATCTGTGGGGGTTGCGGCAGTGGGAGAAACTCCCAGCCTCACAGGGGAGTTTGCTGAAGAGACTCAAAGGGTCCCAGAATGTACATAAACCCACCCACCTGGGAATCAGCAACAGAAGGGCCCAATTTGCTTGTGGGTAGCAGGGGAAGTGACTGAAAGCTGGCCAAGAGCCAGGCAAGCAGCATTGTTCCCTCTCTGACCCCTCTGCCACATACAGCACCACAATGCATTGAAGTGGGTTGCCCCACCCTGGTGAATACCTAAGTCTCCGCCCCTTACAATGTAACAGGAGCACTGAGACAAAGAAATATGGCCCAAATGAAAGAACAGATCAAAACTCCAGAAAAAACATACAACTAAGTGATGAAGAGATAGCCAACCTAATATGCAGAGTTCAAAACACTGGTAATCAGGATGTTCACAGAAATGGCTGAGTATGGTCGCAAAATAGAGGAAAAAGTGAAGGCTATGTGAAGTAAAATGAAGAAAAATACACAGGGAACCAACGGTGAAGAGGAGGAAACCGGGACTCATATCAATGATTTGGAGCAGAAGGAAGAAATAACATTCAACCAGAACAGACTGAAGAAACAAGAATTCAAAAAAATGGGAGACACTTTGGAACTTCCAGGACAACTTTAAACGTTCCTACATCCGAGTCATAGGGGTGCCAGAAGGAGAAAAGGAAGAGCAAGACATTGAAAACTTATTTGACAAAATAATGAAGGAGAACTTTCCCAATCTGGCAAAGCAAATAGACTTCCAGGAAGTCCAGGAAGCTCAGAGAGTCCCTAAGAAGTTGGACCCAAGGAAGCACACACCAAGGCACATCAAAATTACATTACCCAAGGTTAAAGATAAGGAGAGAATCTTAAAAGCAGCAAGAGAAAAGGAGAGTTACCTACAAAGGAGTTTCCATAAGACTGTCAGCTGATTTCTCAAAAGAAACCTTGCAGGCAAGAAGGGGCTGGAAAGAAGTATTCAAAGTCATGAAAGGCAAGGGCCTACATCCAAGATTACTCTATCCAGCAAAGCTATCATTTAGAATGCAAGGGCAGATAAAGTGCTCCCCAGATAAGGTCAAGTTAAAGGAGTTCATCATCACCAAACCCTTATATGAAACGTTAAAGGGAGTTATCTAAGAAAAAGAAGAAAATCAAAACTATGAACAGTAAAATGAGAATAAACTCACAACTTTCAACTACTGAATCTAAAAACAAAAATAAAAAGAAACCAAGCAAACAATTAGAATGGGAACAGAATCACAGAAATGGAGATCGCATGGAGGGTTATCAGTGGGGAGAGGGGGAGGGGAGAATGGGGAAAAAGGTACAGGGAATAAGAAGCATAATTGGTAGGTACAAAATAGACAGGGGGAGGTTAAGGATGGTATAGGAAATTGAGAAACCAAAGAACTTATATGTACAACCCATGGACATGAACAAAGGGTGGGGGAATGCTGGTGGGAGGGGGGGTGCAGGGCAGAGGGGAATAAAGGGGAGGGAAAAATGGACCACTGTAATAGCATAATCAATAAAATATGCTTTAAAAATAAATAAAAACTGAACACGAATCAATGGCATAAGGTCCACGATTTTTGGAACTTTGACACTAAAAACAAATGCCTACACTATGGCCTTTCCATATTAAATTTCCTTTTTTTCTTCTAAATATATTTCCTTGAAGGAAGGAACAAAGTGTGTCATCCACTGAAATAGACACTTGTTTACTTTGCAAGATTGGTCATCAAGAGTAATTAAAACATAGTAATTTAGAAAAGTCAACGCAAAAGAACTATTTTCTATTAATGTAACTAAAATAGAAATTTTGTTTTTCTACATAGCACAAAAACAAAACAAAACCAAACAAGTGTCAGCACACTAAGAGTGGTATAATCCCATATTTGTAAGCTGAAACAATTACCTGTGTGTTTAAGGCGAGGGAAAGGATCTACATCAAAAAAGGTGCTGATAACAGTCACCAAGGTACACGGGATCATGAGTGCCTTCTGATTTCTTCTTTCCTTGTTTTCTCTTTCTCTAATAAACATGAATTGCTCTTGTCATAAACAGAAATAAAGGATATTAAAAAGGAAAAAAATAAATAATACTCAATAGTCATAAAAATAAAAAAGTAATACATCATGGATTTTACTAGCTTACCTCCTCAAGTTCCTTGAGTATTACCCAACCGTTCCCTCTGCCTCATTTTCCAGTCATAACTTTCTCCGGTGCTGAAACACTTCTCTGGAAGACGAGGGAGAAAGTCCCTAGAGAGGAGAAGCAGGGGCCCTGGTCTGGGACATGGGAAATAGGTCTGCGAAGTCTACTTTGTGCCTGGAGACAAAATGATTAAGCAACTAAATCTTGCCTCCTTTTCAAAGCTTAACCTAGACGAGTCCTTTTTCTATTGCCACCTCCTCTTTCTCCCTCTTTCCTCCTTTCCATTATTTTTCTTCAAGTAAATTTGAACCTTTTTTCTAGGATAGGGGCCCTCTTCACTATCATGGTTCTTGATATAAGGTAGAGGTGCTCAATAGTGTTTGTTGAATAAAGACCCAAAGATGTTAAGTGACTCATCCAAGGTCACACTGCAGGTTGACAGGCAAGATCAAGACTCAGATTCAGGCTAAATCTGGAAGTGCATGGCCTACAAAAAACATACTGTGCCAAATCAAAATGAAAGTTGCTGTCTCAAGCAGGAGGGCTATGTTAATAAACTGACAAGGACCTGGGTGATATGTGACAGGGACAGAGACAAAGATTGTGAAGACAGGAATTAAGCTGATATACGGAATTTTGGCATGTTTGCTAAAACTCTCTTTATTATTACAATTGTTCCCTTACGGAATAACTACTTTTAACCATTATTTTCAACTTCTCATAGGTAAGAAGGTATATAGAGCTTTGTAAAAAAAAGTGCAGGCACAACATATTTTTGCAGAGACCATTCATGAAAAATTTATTCAGCAAAGGAAAAAATAAATCTATCTACATCGAAATCACAAATGACCTGTTTCTATCAAAGGCCCCCAAGAGACAAAGCACCAAGTGTGAAAGCAACAAGAGCATAGATGAGCAATTTCTCCCCACTGCACCATCTGCACCATGAAGCAGCCAGTACAACCTCCAGACCCAGGAGGTTAGAGAGAAAGTCATTTTGTTGGGTGAAACGTATTTTGAGTAACTGCCATTTTTTGGAAATGGAAAGATTTCATTTTTCTATCTGACAAATGGAGAAGAACCTGTTTTCAGTGGAGTTAATCATCCCAGGATAATGGCTACCTTTAACCAAAGACACAGCCCCAGGAGTTGTGGCTTCATTTCCTTCAAGTGTTGATCAAGTCTCAATCTTCAGGATGGTTGTGACACATTCTATTTCTGGAACTCCTTTTGAGAAAAGCATCCTATAATTTTTATCTACTTCTTGTAGTTGTTGCTGATGGTGATTTGTATCTCCACCTGAACCATGCTGGGCAGAATTGACCCTTTGCAAGTATCCCTTCATGAAACAATGAATAGGAAAATAGAGGGGTGAAAAAGGAGAAAGCAAGCAAAGGAAAGGGGTAGGTGAGAGACCCCACTGGCATGACGGAATCAGGATTTCTCAACAATCTGATCCTCACATGCCTTTGCACCCACATCCAACTTGTTTTATTAAAGATATGTTGTTTTTGAAAGTCTCTAAGTACTTGTAGTGCTGGGTTTAGAAGCATGAAAGCCTCCCAGCGATGTCCGTAATCTGACTTCCCTTAAAGACAATATTTTTAGAAGAAATCGATTACCTAGAATTTAATAGGATTTGGAAGGCAATGATTTCCTAAAGAGGAAAATTGTCGTTACAGGCTAACTTTCTTACTAATTCACTTCTACTGGCTGAAGTAGGATCAACGTTCTAAAAGTAATCCAGCATAATGTTTTCTACATTTCTGTCCTTGTTCTTTCTTTCCATTTCCTTTCGTAGTGATTTTCTGAAACCAACCAGGTTCTAGAGGGGTTTTAAAGTGTTTAAAATGTAGAACAACTGCGTCACTTGTTCCTGATAATAGCATGGGGCTACTAAGTGCTATTCTGCAGCTTCAGAATGTCGCTGGCTGCTTCTGTCAGGTGGTGGAACTCAGGTGTGTATCGCTGTTGGTGTCTAGCTTGGTGGGGAATAATGGAGAAATACTCAATATCAAGAAGGCAGCATTGATAAAGAAAGGCATTTAAAATTTTTTCCTAAACTTCTTATTTGAAAACAACAAAATGATTATAGACTCATAAGAATTTACAAAAACAGTAAAAGAGTCTCGTGTACCATTTACCCAGCTTCTCCCAAAGGTGACATCTTGTGTAGTTCTAGTAGAATAGCAAACCCAGAAAGTTGACATTGGTATAACGAGACGCAGACCTTTAGTTTTCACTTTTAAAAACCTGCAATTATCTGAGTGTGTGTATGCAGTTCAGTGCAAATTTATTCCATGTACAGATTTGTGTAATAACCACCACAGTCAAGTTAGAGAACCGTTCCATCCCCACAGAACAACTTCCACAGCCTCCCAGGGGCGACTTTTGCTGGGTGCTTCTGGGGCATGAGGGCTGTAGCAGTTTGCTGGGGCTGCCTTAACAAGGGGAGTTTGCTGGCTCGCGGTTCTGGAGACCGGAAGTCGGAGATCATGGTGTCGGCATGGCTCCTCCCTGGCTTCCCGTGGGTTTCCAGCAATCTTTGGTGTTCCTTGGCTTGTAGATACACCATCTCATCTGTTTGAATGCTCCTTCGAATCCCCCCCGCATGCCCGGTTGACTTGCCCCCCTACATTGGCCTAGACCTCACTTCCTCCAGAGGGCTTCACCCTGTTTCCTGTGGCAGGGTCGGTAGCCTCTGCAGCTGTTCCCAAGTGCCCTGTGGCTCTGCTCACACCCTTTCATCTTTCTGTATCTTTCACAAAAATGTAAGCTCCCTGTGTGCTTGCCTGGCACACAGTAGGTGCTCAATATATGTTTGAGGCAGGAACCCGTGGTGACTTTTGTAAAATTGGGTTCAGCCTCTTTCTCTGGGACTTGATGGAGAAAACTAGGTTTAGAGATTGAAATGGAAATTTGAAAACTAGCTGCATGCAGGAGACAGTTGGAGCATTGAATTATCTTTAATATTGATTGAATCCGAATGTATAGCTTATTAAAAATAAGTATGTAAATATATTATTAGCATATAAATCAGTAACATAAAATACAGGGTGGGGCAAAAGCAGGTTTACAATGGTTTGTATAGAAAATAATATGATTATTAATAAATAATAATACAAGAAAAATCTTTATATTTCACATACTCACAATTGTAAACCTACTTTTCCCCACCTTATATATACTATAAATAAGTAAGTGTATTAAAGTAAATATATATGTACTTATTAAAAATACTTCACTGTATTCAGATTTTTAAAGCAATTGCGAAGAAATCTCAAGGCTTTCTGCTTTCAAAATTTCTGGATTTATGTTTTAAGTCCAGAATCACTAATACCTATTTGGGCAGCTCCCTCTGGATAATCCCATTTTCGACCTGAACTTCACTGACTTGGGTGGCGGGACTTCCGGGGTTTATGCTGCAGGCCCCCACTCATCAAGCTCTGCCTGCGGTTCCAACTCTCCTAAGACCGTGTTGTCATTTGGAGCGAAGTGGGTAATTCCCAAGTTAAATACTATCTGAATTCATTGGATAACATGACCAGGAAACAGTTGACATTTTGGTTTCCAATTATTTCAATCTTGCTCATGGGTGAGCTACTGAAACACAATGAGGGACCCGAAGAGTAGACCTGGGACATAGTAATGCCTGAGTTTAATTCCGTGAAAGACAATCTTCTTAAATGTCCGACCTTAAGAAGCATGATGATGACATCATTAAGCCCTCGCTGTGTGTATTTAGTCTCCATGGCTTGTTTAGGCCTCACCACAACCGAAAGAGGTAGATATCCTGTCTACACAGAGTTGAGTTCTGGAGTTTGCCCGAGGTCACTCAGCTTGTAAATAGTGAAGCGGGAATTCAAGCTTCAGGCTGGTCAGATGCAACGCCCGGGCTCACAAAGCCCTACTTCGAAGCGCCCTGAGGCAAAGCCAGGCTGCCTGATGTCTGAAGGCAACTGGAGAAAACCATACAATGGCAAACACATGGCAAATATAAAGTGCTCCTAATTTACAATGGGCTTCTATTCCCATCACTGCTTTTCATCTTCACAAGAACGCAGGGTGTGCAAGGACAGGGCTATTATCCCCATTTTAGAGATGAAGGGACTGAGACACAGGCGGGTTAAGTGACTTGCCCACTGTCTCACAATGAGGCAGCGGCACAACTGGTATGGGAACCCAGGTCTCCTGGCTTTTAGTTAAAAAGCTTTTTCCCATTACAGCACAACCTCATGGCCTTCAGCTTTCAGACTCCAGTTGAACAGCAGCATACAAATTAACTGAGGTTACTATATTATCGCCTACAATGACGGCTTCCTATTAAAAAAAGAAAGAGAGGGAGAGAGAGAGAACAACAAAAATCCACCAATGGAACATGTGCAAAATACATTTCTGCAAGGTCATTCTTACTAGAGCTGTTTTAAAAAATTATTATTCTCCATTTGGGCTTTTGGTCTATGATCCCATGGCATGTGCAATTAAATGGTAATTTAAAATTTTAAACAAACAATGTTTCAGAATTGATTTCTGGGTAATAGTCCTGATTTGGGAAGATGGTGGATTTAGAAGATGTATGTTTAAAGGAACTGAGAAACTGGTCGACCAGCAGAGTTAGGGAATCTAAAGTTGTCGATTTGCATAAGAACAACTCAAAGAGTTCTGTCAGTCGTTGGGTTTGGTGGGCCTACATGACAGCTTGATCAGCACTTTGTGTGGTAATGTGTCTTCTACAGTAAATGCTGGAGTGCTGGGTTGCAATGGGGAAAACAGTATTTGGTTATGAAGTATTGTACTACATGTAATATGCATACTAAGCACACTTGTTGGGGTTTGTGTTGACTTCACGTAAAGAATATTTTTCTGTGTGCAAAGTATGATGTCTTTAAAACATCTACAGAGATATGTGTTAGATTGTAATTCAGCAGGTATTGATTGGGGTCCCGTTTTGTTCAACACAAAGTGCCAGGTCTTGAGTTAGGATTTTTGATGCTGCGTGAGTCTGTGAGCTTCAGGGATGCAGAAGCCGCCCAGAAGCTGCCCATGCCCATCTCTTGCCCTCTGCTTTTTGGGGGAGACCAAGTTTTCACTTCATCCATAAAGGTACTTGGGGAATTTCCAGTTTCTGAGCTCCCAACAGTCCAAGAAGCAGATGTTGGAGGGGGAAACCCCGCCTACCTTTCAGCTTTGTTCCCAGGCCAAATAAAACCAGAAAAGTCTTTCTATTTTGAGAAAAGCAATTTATTCTGGACTCATGTTTTCTCCCACACTTGGGCAGGTGAGATAATCTTAATGCAGTTTTATCAGCCTTAACTCTTGAATTCTTGGCTGCAAAACTTAAAAAAATAAACTCAAAGAAGTACTACCCCCCCCCCCCCACCTATTTCCATACCAAAGAGCACTAGGCTCCTCTTGGAAACCTTTATCTCTTTAGTGGCAGTGCTTGTCTCATGTTTTGTCACAGAATGGTGAGAAAATCAGCTATAAGACGAGAAAATACTGCCATGACAGAAACTTAAAACTAACTCACTGATAACAACGAAGCAACAAGCATACGTTCTTTTTCCCCATTCTTTAGCAAATATGTTGAGAAGAAAACGTCTCATAAAACAATCTTCCCCATCTCCGTACATAAAGACTCAACAATGCAGACAGCCTGGACTTCACAACATATAGATTCAGCATTGCTTTTGTTTTCAGTTTTTGCTTAAGTTCTTCAGAAAAGCCTCTCAAGATGGATTAAAATACAAAACAAGAAAAATTAAAAGGTGCATCTGAGAAAGTGAAACACAAACCAGGGTCCGTCTCCAATCAGAAATACATGGGTTTTTGCGTGTGGTGGGAGTTTTATGGATGCTCCGAGGGTCACGCAGATGTTAAGGGAAGTCTGCAGTTAAAGTTTCATGTCTGTGCTTATGTGCTTTATGATAAATCACGTTTATCTCTCCAAACATTTCAGCCACTTGTTATCATTTTTCAATTATTTTTACTCTGTTCTAGGGGACTTTCTCAGGGATAATTTGTCTCTTAAATCTCCTGTTTTTTATTTGCCCCCAGTGAGAGCAGCAGGAAGTACACAGCAGATCTTGGAAATGAAGAACTTGGCTGTTCCCCACAAAACTCTGAGCAACTCTTCACCCCTTTCCCCTCAAGAGATTTTTTTTAAGCTGATGAGAGAATAGCCAAAAATTGAATGAATCAAAGGATAGGAATATGGGTTCAAAACCTAGGGAACTTTCCAGAAGAAAATAGTTTATACTTGGGGAAGAATCAAGCCCCTCAAAACCCCAAAGTCGATAAAACAAAAACACATTTATAGCTTATTTACATTTTATATTTATGATTTTCTATAGGTTCACAGGATTTAATTTCAATTTTTTTATTTTTAAAAATATTTAAATTAAGCCCTTTCCTTTCCCCTGTGACCTGTGAAAATAAATATTATCATACTTAATATGTAGCAGATTAGCCAACTCTATTGAAAGTGGTAAAGTAAGGATAAAAATAGAACTTCTGTGGGGCTGTTGTGAGGATTAAAACCAGTAAAATGCTTATCACAAGGTAGCATAGAGTGTTCAATGTTTGTTTATTATTGTTGTTATTATTACTTGTATATGTATCTTTGTATTTATTTTCCACACAACGAATCAAATTACACTCTTTTGTCACTATTTTTAATACTATAGCTTGCAGCTTTCTATTTTAATAACTATAAATGTATATATCTTTTTTAAAGTAAGAACCAAAAAAGTGGACTATACTGGATATTTGTTGGACTCCACCAGCCTGGAAAACAAATGCCACAAATTCACCAGATCACTCTCCCCTTGATCCCCATCACAAGATACAGTATTGCCAAAGAGAGCAAAATAAGCAGCAGCCCGGCTCTGTGAGCTGACTTGGCAACAAGCCCCAGAGCAAACAGAGGGCAGGTGGTCTGTAGGACCATCCCAGCGGCTTATATACATTGGGGCGGGCTCAAGTCTCCCCCGGAAGTCTCGTGATATCCTAGAGTGAAAAGATGGTAAGATTACTGCTTCAGCAGACTCAAAACTTCATTATTGTCCGGGGACTTGAGTGCACAACTCAGGGTCCAGCTGGCTCTGAGTTGTGGAACCAAGGTAACCTGGAAGCCAGCTGGCCCTGCTGCCTGCTCTGGTCTTCACACTGGTTTTGACTGAAAAGCACTCTGGAGGGAGCCCATGGCAAAGAGAAAGGGGACTGACTATGTGCTTGATGGTCATCATCTTTGGCACTGAGTTGAACAGTGTCCCTCAAAAGCTACTTCATGTCCATCTACCTGGAACTTGTGAATGTAACCTACTTTGGAAATATGGTCTTTACGGATGTAAACAAGTTAAGATGAAGTCATCCTGGATTAGCTTGGGCCCTAAATCCAATATGACTGATGTCCTTATAAGAAGAGGGAAATTTGGACACAGAGACACACACGAGGAGAATGCCATGTGACAGTAAGGCAGGGATTTGAGTAATGCTGCTACAAGCCAAGCAATGCTGGGGATTGCTGGCAACTGGCAACTACCTGAAGCTATGAGAGAGCCACTGAACAGATTCTTCCTCTGAGCTCTCAAGAAAGAACCGACCCTACTGACACCTTGATTTAGGTCTTCTGGCCTCCAGAACTGCAAGTGAATAATTTGTATTGTTTTAAGACACCAAGTTTATGGTAATTTGTGGCAATCCTCAGAAACTAATACACCTTCTTATGAATATATCCATATCAGAATGAAAATATGCAAAGGCTATACCCTGAATAAACAGGCACATAAGAAAGGAAAGAAGAAATGAAGTATAGGGAAAGAACAAACATCTAGTTGGCCAACACGGTTTAATCAGAGGATATCAGATACTGCTTTGTTAAAGGGTTAAGGCTCAGCGAGCTCATCTAAGAATCTTGTCCTGAATCCACAGCTGAGGGAACACACACTCTGTTGGAAACACTAGACAGTGATAGTCATATGTTTGAGTAGTTGGGGATTTATTTGTAAGCAGCATGCGACTGAGATGCCACATATAAGTCACTCCTACATTGTTCACCCGCGGTTTCCTGTCTTGAAGACTCAGACCCAAGTTTGGAGAGCAGGAAAAAAATTTGAGTGTCCCTCTGGGTGCTGACTCTAAAGTAACACAAAGCCATTCTCCTTCATGCAAACCTGAGTGACTTGACTCTGCTGGCGAGTGAGTTCTGGGGACCTCTGCAGCCTTCCACCCTGCCTCAGTGGAATCTCAGGCTCCTCACGCCGGGCCCTGCTTGCTGAAGCATAGAATCTGGGTGCGTGTTACTCCCCCTTGCATAAGGATACTTTAACCCCTGTTAGTTCAGGCTTTGTACACCTAGGATGTAAGAGTATTTGAATGAAACCCAGGCAGGTTTAAATAATCATATTGAAAGAGAAACCAAGACTTTCGGCTAAATGAATTGTAGAGTGTCTTTGCTTTACAATGAGGATCAGTGACTGTATTATTCTGCAAGTGCTGCAGTGACAAAGCAACACAAACTGGGAGCTTCAACAACAGAAAAAGTTATTGTTTTGCAGTTCTGGAGGCCAGAATTCTGAAATTAAGGTGTTGACAGGTTTGGTTCCCTCTGAGGACTATGAGGAACTGCTCCAGGCCTCTCTCCTTGGCTTGTACATTGCCATCTTCTCCCTGTGTCTCTTTCTCTTTATGTCATCTTCCCCCTGTGCGTGTCTGTGTTTGTGTCCAAATTTCCCCATTTTTATAAGGATACCAGTCATATTGGATTAGGGCCCACCCTAATGAACTCGCCTTAACTTGGTGACCTACGTAAAGACCCTATTTCCAAAACAGGTCATATTCTGAGATACTAAGAGTGAACTCCCACAAATCTTCTTTAAAGGGACATAATTCAACCCATAACACTAACCAAGATGAGCTAAGAGCCTGGACTCTGAGATCCATTGCCTAAGTTCACATCCTAACTCTGCTCTCTGATCACTTTGCAACTTTAGGCAAGTTATTTAAGCTAACTGGGCCTCAGTTTCCTCATTGTAAATGGGAATGGTAATAACAGAACCTCCCTATGAGAATGGTTGTAAAGAATGCATGTGATAGCACTCTTCACATGCTTAACACAGTGCAGGTAACTGGTAGCGCTCAACAAATAGACAATATTATTGTTAAAAGGGAGATGACAGACTGGCCTGAAAAATAAGACATCAGTGTGACGGTATAGTGCCAGCCCGATGCAAGCTGACTTATTATGTGATTGGCTATTTTGAGTGGGATCTGTAGAGTCATCCTGGAGTTCTCATGGCCCCAAGCTCCTCGATGCTGTCTGTGGTCCCAAAAATATTCACCTTCACTTCCCTGAAGGTTTGACTTGAGTCTTAGCTTGAGCAAGCCCAAGTCTATGTTTGGGTTTTGGGCCGTCATTGGCTGTCTCAAAGAACTAAAATCCCCATCAAAATCAACTGATTCATTGGAGAAAAGGATAGGTATGTGTTTGTTTCTCTTCCTTCTCTGGAATATGGCAGAGTGTCCTACACTGAAATTAGCAGATAGTTTTCTACGTTCCTACACCACAAGGCACTCACTCTACATTCTACTCCGTTAAAAAAAAATTATATATATAAACAGACAACACTTTAGATGCTAGGAAATTATGTGACCTAGAAAGTGAGATGACAGATAAAATGAGCGAAGGATCTCCAGGATATAGTCTTGTCGAGGTGGATCTTGTCAGAACAGATTTTCTGTGACCATAATAAAGCACTTTTTACACGAGCTGGGTTGCCTCATTTCTGAAGAGTAGAGGCTAGAGGGATTCTTAAAAAGGAAAAATAAATATTGCTCTAATTGGAGCCAGAGGTGAGACAGGGTGGGACAATGAGTGAACAGGACTATTTATGTTGGAAAAAGGGAAGCGTTAGCAGAGGTTTAGCTGAAAAATTCAGAAAGATCAAGGGCTTGGCCAAAACCAAAGCAGTCCCTCTTGTTTGAGAAGAAAGGACGGAGTCCAGGAATGAAGAGGTAGAATCAAATTACAGGGCAGTGAATGTCAGTGAAATGAAAAGAGAAACCACTGCTTTGCGCAAGTATTGAGGCTGGGAAAATTTAATGTTAGAATACGGTATACTGGCTGACCCTCAAAAGCTTTGGGAAAATTTCATGCTAATGAAAAATGTTGATGGTTAATCAAGGTTAGATTATATTTATCTGAGCAGAAGCCGGGGGATATTTAAAATGGTCATTGTAGACAATAGTGTTCCCCCAACAGACTGGAAATTTTTTTTTTTTGTATATTTTATTGATTATGCTATTACAGTCGTCCCATTTTTTTCCTCCCCTTTATCCCTTCTATCCTGCACCCCATCCCATCGTCCCTTCCCCCACCCCCAACCATAGTTCATGTCTATGGGTTGTACATATCAGTTCTTTGGCTTATCAATTTCCTATACTATTCTTAACCTCCCCCTGTCTATTTCATTTTGTTTTGTTTTGTCAACATTTTCCCACCACCACCTTCCCCAGCCCCACCCACCGCCACCTTCCACCCACAATCCTTCCCCCATTTGGCTTTGTTGATGGTTCCTTTATGCATGTTCCTTGATGACCCTTCCCCTTCTTTCACCACCCACCCCGACCCCCTGTTACCTCCTCTCTCCTCCTCCCTGGTTACTGTCAGTTTGTTTTTTATTTCAGTGTTGCTGGTTATATTTTGCTTCCTTATTTATTTTTATAATTAGGTTCCACTTATAGGTGAGATCATATGGTATCTGTCTGTCACTGCCTGGCTTATTTCACTTAGCATAATGCTCTCCAGTTCCATCCATGCTGTCGCGAAGGGTAGGAGCTCTTTCTTTCTTTCTGCTTCACAGTGTTCCATTGTGTAAATGCACCACAGTTTTTTCATCTGCTCATTTACTGTTGGGCACTTAAGTTGCTTCCAATTCTTGGCTATTGTAAATTGTGCTGCTATGAACATTGGGGTGCATAAGTTCTTCTGAACTGGTGTTTCGGGATTCTTAGGGTATAATCCCTGCAGTGGAATTGCTGGGTCAAAAGGCAGTTCTATTTTTCATTTTTTGAGGAAATTCCGAACCATTTTCCACAGTGGCTGCACCAGTCTGCAGTCCCACCAACAGTGCACTAGGGTTCCCTTTTCTCCACATCCTCGCCAGCACTTGTTGTTTGTTGATTTGTTTATGATGGCAGCTCTGGCTGGTGTGATGTGGTATCTCACTGTGGTTTTAATTTGCATCTCTCTGATGGCTAGTGATGCTGAGCATCCTTTCATGTGTTGCTGGGCCCACTGTATGTCCTCCTTGGAGAAGTGTCTGTTCAGGTCCTTTGCCCATTTTTTAATTGGATTGTTTGTCTTCCTAGAGTGGAGTCCTGCAAGTTCTTCATATGTTTTAGAGATAAAACTGTCTGAGGTATCATTTGCAAATATATTTTCCCATTCGGCTCATTCCCTTTTCATCTTGCTTGAAGTTTTCTTTAGCCTTGCAGAAGCTTCTTACTTTGATGAGGTTCCATTTGTTTATTCTTTCCTTTATGTCCCTTGCTCTAGGGGACCTATTAGTGAAACTATTGCTGCATGGAATATCTGAGATTTTCCTGCCTATGTTCTCCTCTAGGACTTTTATGATGTTGCGACTTCTATTTAGGTGTTTTATCCATCTTGAGTTGATTTTTGTGTGTGGTATAAGTTGGTGGTTGAATTTCATTTTTTTGCATCTAGCTGCCCAGACCTCACAACATCATTTGTTGAAGAGGCTATTTTTACTCCATTTTGTGCTTCTGTCTACTTTGTCGAATATTAATTGACCATAGAGACATGGGTTTATTTCTGGGCTCTCTATTCTATTCTGTTGATCTATGTGAGTGTTTTTATGACAGTACCAGACTGTTTTGATTACAGTGGCCTTATAATATAGTTTGATGTCAGGTATCATGAGCCTTCCTACTTTGTTGTTCTTTCTCAAAATTGCTGCAGCTATTCAGTGTAATTTGTGATTCCATACACATTTTTTAAATGTTTGTTCTATATCTGGGAAATATGTAATTGGTATTTTGATAGGGATTGCATTGAATCTATAAATTGCTTTGGATACTATGGACATTTTGATGATGTTAATTCTTCCAATCCATGAACATGGTATATGCTTTCATTTATTTGTGTCTTCTTTAATTTCCTTCTTCAGTGTACTATAGTTTTCTGAGTATAGGTCTTTTACCTCCTTGGTTAAGTTTATTCCTAGGTACATTATTGTTCTTGTTGCTATAGTAAGTGGGATTTTTTTTTCTTGATTTCTGATTCTGATATTTCATTGTTGGTGTACAAAAATGCCTTTGATTTCTGAATATTGGCTTTGTATCCTGCTGTTTTGCCAAATTCACTTATTAGGGTGAGCAGTTTTTTGATGGAGTCTATCGGGTTTTCTGTGTACACTCTCATGTCATCTGCAAACAATGACAGTTTTACTTCCTCCTTTCCAATTTGGATGCCTTTTATTTCTTTTTCTTGTCTTATGGCTGTGACTAGGACTTCCAATACTATGTTGAATAGAAGTGGTGAAAGCAGACATCCTTGTCTTGTGCCTGATCTTAGTGGGAAAGCTTTTAGGTTTTGCTCATTGAGTATGATGTTGGCTGTAGGTTTTTCATATATGGCCTTTATTATGTTGAGGTATGCCCCCTTTATTTCCACCTTGCTGAGTGTTTTTATCATAAACAGGTGCTGTACTTTATCAAATGCTTTTTCCACATCTATTGATATGATCATGTGATTTTTGTCTTTCATTTTGTTTATGTGATGTATTACATTTGTTGATTTGTGAATATTGTACCATCCTTGCATCCCTGGGATGAATCCCACTTGATCATGGTGTATGATCTTTTTAATGTATTGCTGGATGCAGTTTGAGGATTTTAGTAACTATGTTCATCAGTGATATTGGCTTGTAGTTTTCTTTCTTTGTTGTGTCTTTACCTGGTTTTGGGATTAGAATGATTCTGGCCTCATAAAAAGAGTTTGGGAGTCTTCCCTCTTCTTGGATTTTTTGGTATAGTCTTGAGAAGGACAGGGATTAGCTCTTCCTTAAATGTTTTGTAAAATTCTCCTGTGAAACCGTCTGGTCTAGGGCTTTTGGGTGCTGGGAGATTTTTGATTACTGCTTCAATTTCTCCAGCTGTTATCAGTCTGTTCAGGCTTTCTGCCTCATCTTCATTCACTTTTGGAAGATTATATTTTTCTAGAAATTTGTCCATTTCACCCAGGTTTTCAAATTTCTTGGCATATAGTTGTTCATAGTAATTTCTTACAATCCGTTGTATTTCTGTGGTATCGGTTGTAATTTCTCCTCTTCCATTTCTGATTTTATTTGGGTCCTCTCCATTTTTTTCTTGATGAGTCTGCTTCAAGGCCTGTTGATTTTATCTTTTCAAAGAATCAGCTCCTAGAGTTATTGGTCCTTTGAATTGTTCTTTTAGTCTCTATGTCATTCAGTTCTGCTCTGACCTTGATTATTTTCTTTCTTCTATTCGCTCTGAGCTTTGTTTATTGTTGTTTCTCCAGTTCTTGTAGATGTAGGGTTAAGTTGTTTATTTGAAATGTTTCTATCATTTTTGGGTAGGCCTATATTGCTATGAAATTTCCTCTCAGGACTGTCTTTGCTGTGTCCCAAAGGTTTTGAACTGTTGCATGTTCGTTTTCATTTGTTTCCAGAAACTTTTTGATTTCTTCTTTGATTTCATCCTTGACCCATTCGTTGTTTAATAGCATGCTATTCAGTCTCCATGAGTTTGAATGTTTTTGAGTTTTTTCCTTGAGGTTGGTTTCCAGTTTGAAGCCCTGTGGTTTAAGAAAATGCTTGATATGATTTCAATTTTCTTAAATTTTATGAGGGGTGTTTTGTGTCCTATCATGTGGCCTATCTTTGAAAATGTTCCATGTGCATTTGAAAAGAATGAATATTTTGCTTCTTTGGGATGAAAGGTTCTATATATATCAGTTAAGTCCATCTGATCTAATGCATCACTCAGTTCCACAATATCCTTGTTGATATTTTGTTTGGAAGATCTATACATTGTTGACAGTGGGGTGTTAAAATCCCCTACTATAAGTCTGTTATTGTCTGTATCTTTCTTGAAGCCCTCCAGGATTTTCCTTACATGTTTGGGTGCTCCTATATTGGGTTCATATAGATTTACATTGTTTATGTCTCCTTGATGGATTCTTCTTTTAAGTATGATGTAGGGTCCCTCTGTGTCTCTTTTTATGGCCTTTATTTTGAAGTCTATTTTGTCTGATATAAGTATTCCTATCCCTGCTTTTTTTTCCTATTTGCTTGGCATATTTTTTTTCCAACCCTTTACTTTTAGTCTGTGTAGGTCTTTTGTTCTGAGGTGGGTCTCTTGTAGGCAGCATATGTGCAGGTCATGTATTCTTATCCATTCAGTTTCTCTATGTCTTTTAATTGGAGCATTTAATCCATTTACATTTAAAGTTATTATTGATTGGTACTTATTCATTTTTTTCCCTTTGTACTTGTGTTCCTCTCTCACTCTTTTTCTTCAGCTTCTTAAAGCTGTCCCTTTAGCATATTTTGCAATGTTGGTTTGATAGCGGTGTATTGTTTTAGCCTGCTTCTGTCTGGGAAACTTCTTATTTCACCTTCCATTTTAACTGAGAGCCTTGCTGGGTGGAGTAGTCTTGGTTGCAGGCCTTTGCTTTTCATTACTAGGAATATTTCTTGCTATTCCCTTCTGGCTTGTAGTGTTTCTGTGGAGAAGTCAGCTGCTAGCCTTGTTGGGGCTCCCTTGTATGTTACTTCCTGTTTCTCCCTTGCTGCCTTTAAGATTCTCTCTTTGTCTTTGATATCTGACATTTTAATTATGATGGATCTTGGAGTGGGCCTCTTCAGGTTCCTCTTGACTGGGAGCCTCTGTGCTTCCTGGACTTGTGTGACTTCTCACCTCAAATTAGGGAAGCTTTCCATCATTACTTTTTCAAACAGGTCTTCTGTCCCTTGCTCCTCGTCTTCTCCTTCTGGTATTCCTATTATATGGATATCATTATGTTTCATGTTGTCTTGCATTGCCCTTAATGCCTCTTCATTCTTTTTGAGTCTTTTTTCATTTTCTTGCTCTTTCTGGGAGTTTTTCCTACCATGTCCTCCAGCTCGCTAATTCAATCCTCTGCTTCATCTAGCCTGCTTTTGATTCCTTCTACTGTGTTCTTCAATTCAGAAATTATATTCTTCATTTCCTCTTGGTTCCTGTTGATAGTTTCTATGTCCTTTTTCATGCTGATATAGCCTGCAGTAAGTTCCTCATAGTTTCCCTGCAATTTTTGGTAATTCTCACTGAGCTCACTGAGTTCATTGAGCTTCCTTATAACCATTGTTTTGAACTCAGTAGCTGATAGTTTACTTGCCTCTATTTCATTTAGTAGTCTTTCTGGGGATTCCTCCTTTCCTCTCAATTGGCGGTTGTTTCTTTGTCTTACCATTATTTGTCTGCCAGAGAAAAACCACAAAGCCCAGGAAACAAACCCACGTCTGCAAAAATAACTACCCCCCTGCAATCCCACTATCAACAGCAAATGAACCAATATTAATAAGGCCGTAAAGAGATTAAGACTATTATAAGAAAGGAGCGAAATAAATTATAGTATAAAATCTAGTGATTTAATATGCACAAACTTGGACATGAAATGAATGTTAAAATGCTATGTAGTCAAGAAAATATCACAAATCATGGAGAAGACAACAGTGGATTTCATCCCGGTAGCCTCTAGTATTTACTGATGTTTTTTCTTTCTGGATCTGTCTCTGGTGATGTCAGACGTTGGCCCTGTCTGATCTTAGGCAGCCTGTTTGAGACATCCAGGGATCTACTGTCCCTGGCTGTCTCCTTCAGTTGTTAATCTAGTCACTGTGCGCTCAGCAGTCAGGCTTAAGCAGCATAGGGCGGGGCGGAGTCCCTCCTGAGGCTGGGCTATTGTTTCCTCTCAGGCTGCTGCTGGGAGGGGAGTGGTCTGCCTGAGCACGATGGCTGCTGCTGTAGGGGGGATGGCTCAGCATCAGGGTCTGGTGACTACTTTCTCAGTTCTCTCCCCAAAGCCTCCATCCCCAGTCTCTCCTTAAGCGTCTCTAGTCCACTCTGCTCCTGCTTTAGGATGGATCTACTCTCTGTGGCTGCCACTCTGCACTCAGCAGTCAGGCTTAAGCACCACAGGGCCAAGGCAAAGTCCTTCTTGGGGGTGGGGCTGTTGTTTCCTCTCAGGCTGCTGCTGGGAGGGGAGTGGTCTGCCTGAGCAAGATGGCTGCTGCTGTAGGGGGAATGGCTCAGCATCAGGGTCTGGTGGCTACTTTCTCAGTTCTCTCCCCAAAGCCTCCATCCCCAGTCTCTCCTCAGGCATCACTAGCGCACTCTGCCTCACCTTTGCGGGAGCCCAGGGTAAGTGACTGCAGATGAAAGGTTATGAGTTGGCCCTTTAAACGGCTCTTTCAGTTTCCAGCTGCCTGTCTCTGGCAGAGAGCAGCCCTGCCGCTTTCCGCAGCTGGTTGTTATCTGTGTACTTTTTGGGCTCTGGTGCTGTAGGCTGGGGATCCCTGGTTATGGTTTAGATCCCACTCTCCTTCAGGGGGATCCAACTGGATGCTTCGATATCCCTCTGGCACTGCGGCCTGAGGGTGCCGAGCCAGCCTCCTCAAGTTTCTGCCACACTCCTTACCAGTCAGATTGTGCTGAAGCTGGTTCTTCTGTCTGTCCGAGGTTATAAGGCTTCTCTCTCGCTATTGTTCAGTTGTTTGTTCTGGGTAATTTCTCCACAATTTAGTTGTAATTCCAGGTTGGTCCTGGGAGGAGGTCAGTGTGACTTCCATTCACTCCTCTGCCATCTTGCCCTCCTACAGACTAGAAATTTCTATGAAGTTGATCCAATGTCCTATATTTTTCTTTTGCATTTCCCCATTAGTGCATGATATATTGGTCATGGCTACATTTTTTTTTTTAAAGCAGGTACTTCACATGTTTTATTTTTAATTTTTACCAACAACCCCCTTTTATACTTAGAGATTCTAAAGTTCACAGAACCAAAATGAGTTACTCAAAGTCATTTGGAAGTAGAACTGAGATTCAAACCCAGGTCTGCCCTAGGTTTAAATGTGCACAATTTTTCAATACATATCATAGAACTCATAGAACTTGTGACATGAAGTAGAAATTAGAAACCCTACAACTTGACCACCTTTCCTCTTATTTTACAAAGATGGGAAGGAATTGGCCCAAAGTCCCATAGGAAATGGCAGAACGGGGAGTAACTTGCTAAATAATTCATGAATCTGTGCAATTTCTGTAATAGAAGAAAGGTATTTGAACACCTTCCAATTCCAAGTTCCTTCAAAATGTCTAAGTATTTTTAAACTTCCCATATTTTAAACAGCTTATATCTGGGCAAATAAATAAATAAATTATACTCTCCTACTTTTAACAAATCTCAAATAATACACTAGAGGAAGTAAAAATTTTCTTATTAATCTTTCTGCCTCAGCTAGTCTCAGTTTACCAGGACTCAATTTATATCAAGATTCCTCCTGGGAGCAGAACTAAATTAATGATGGCATGTTTGAATTAAACAAAAATGTGAATGATAGAAATTTTGAAGATATTCAATAATTGGAATTTCATTCAACCAGCACTTCGTCATCACTGACTCTACATGTCACACTGTTAGGAATGCTCAGCTGAATGGAAGATTTCTGATTGAAAGATCTTATAGCTGAATGTAGAGACAGACATCTAAAGAAATAAGTCATCACATGGTCTGAAAAGTGTTATAAGAAGAGTAATGAATATATACAAATAAGAATTTAATTGACTAGAGGATCTTAGAAGCCCTATCAAATGAATACATAAGCATGTAATACTTAGCAAATCTATGTTTACAAATTAGTGCTCTAGAAGTTCTTCAAATGTGCTTGAAATTTTTCTTCTTTTATTCTTTGGAATATAACCCTATCTTGGTTATTGAATTGGTTGGCTATTACTGTGTAACAGATTACCACAAAATGTAGTGGCTCAAAGCAGTAGCGTTTATTACCTCACAGTCTGTGTGGGTGAGGAATCTGGATGTGGCTTACTTAGGTCTTCTGGCTCTAGCCTCTCACAAGAACACAAGGTATTGGCTGGGGCCATAGTCATTTTAAGGCTTAATTGGGGTGGATAGGTTAGTAAGCTCACTCAGGTGACTGCGTAGCTTCCTTGGTTCCTTGTCCTGGGGGCTTTCCATAGGGCAACACACAACATTCCTCTGAGTGAGTGAGAGGGTGAGAGAGACAGTGAGTGACAGCAAGACTAGAGTTACAGTCTTTTAGAACCTGATGTTGGAAATGACACCCCATAACTTTTGCCATACTCATTGGAAACAAGTCACTAAGTCCAGCCCACACTCTACAGTATCAGTGCCAGGAAGTGATCATTGGGGACCATCTTAGAAAACTGCCTACTGTACTTATCCTGTGAATTTATTTTCTCCATGAATGGGGTTCACAATCCCATGCTCCCATTGGACCACATTAGAAAAACAAGACTTGCCCTTTACTCCTTCACCTAACTCCCTCCCTCCATGTATCCGTCACCATGCCTTGTAGTTCACTTCCTAAATATCTCTCAAGGTCATACAAGGGGGACCGCTTCTCTCCATGCCCACTGCCACCTCCTTGGTTCAGGCCCTCATCACTTCTGCCAGGATTTAGGATTGAAATGAAAACTTCAGTGTTCTCTCTGGCTCCCATTTGGGTCCCTTTTAGCCATTCTGCATACAGTAGTCTCGCCATCTTTCTAAGGCATGGATCTGGGTAGGTCAGTCCCTCAGGGGCTTCCACAGTGTTCAGGACAAAGCTGGAACGCCTTAGCAGGGATAACGAGGCCCTCTGGGGTCTGGCCCTGCCGACTTCCCTCTGCTCTCCTCTTCCCTGTACTCCAGCTACCTGGAACAATCCACAGCTTCCAAACTGGTCATGTATTCCATGCCCCCTTGGAAGAGCAGCTCCCTTTTCTTCCTCTGAATGACCCTCACTCAGGACTCTGCTCAAAAGAGATGTTCGCTGTGAAGCCTTCTCTGACTACTCAACGGCAGGCAGAAGCCCCTCCTCGTGCTTCCACAGACCCTTGGCAAAGCTCCCTCATATTTGCCACACTGCACCGCAATGATCTGCTCTCATATATGCTCACTCAGCACTCGCCAGTCTCCCTGAAGTCAGGAACTGTGTCCCTTTAGGCATTTATCCCCAGGGTCTGTGGGGTGTTTGATAACTAACTGTTAGATATGTAGTGATGGAAACTCTGCCTCTCAGTTCGCAGCTTCTTTTATAGCAGGGATCAGCGACAGCTACCTAATTTGTGGGCCTGGTGCAAAAATAAAATGAGGGCCCCTAGTTGAAAAAGTGGGAAAAAGGCCCTTCCTTTTCTTCTTTTCTGTCTTCACCTATGGTGGTTTTGAAATGTACTGTTTAACACTGTGTACTCTTGAGCATGGAGACAGGTGCGGGGAGAGTGCAGACCCAGACAGGACTCGAGGGTGTGCTCCCCCCCGGCTCTCCCCGAGTCTGTGCCCTCTCCCTCACTCCCTTTAGCAGGGCAGCCATTTCTGGGCAGGGGTAAGAGAGCAAGAGGCCGAGAGCCCACCCCGGGGAGGCGGCGGGAGCAAGACAGCAGGGCTGCAAGCCCTCAGTGCTTTCTCTACTGCCCCATCACCCGTCACTTACGCAAAACAAATTACAAAATAAAATTATTGGCAGTTTTAAGATGGGACCACAGAGCATTACACCCCAAGCTCAGGGTCCCCTTCTGAGCACAGGGCAGTGTGTGACTGAATTGGTCGCACACACGTGAAGCCATCCCAGCCACTTATCCATACACTACTGAACCCCTTTCTATGGAACTTGGATCATCCCCATTGTTTTTGTTTCTGCATCCATCAGCCTTGGTAGGACCTGACTTCTGGAAACTTTCTAAGGCAGATCTTCAATGCCTTACAGTTGAAAAAAAAAGCAGTAGCTTTTCAGGGAAAAACAGATGAAACTAGAAGCCC
>PVJD01012073.1:0-42066 GCA_004026545.1 Mormoops blainvillei | reverse complement strand
CTCCAGCCCTCAGATCCGGTTCTAGAGGTCATCAGAAAAATCTCTAGAGAAATAAAAACACATAAAGAATGTCTCCTGGTGGAGATTCTGAGGTCTCTTTTGTATTTTAGCCGAGAGAAGAAGGCAGTCAGCGACTTGGGGATGGTGAGCAGAGCTTGCAGTATTTCCCTAATATTTTTGTAGGCTGGGAATAAATCTCATGGGATGGGGCAGGGCTGCGGGCCACTTCCAGCCCAGCAGGACCAGGGCTCTGAAAACAAGCACACAAAGGAAACTTCAAAGCTCTTCCGGAATCTGAAGGGGCAGGGCGCTGTGGAAGGGTCATTGGATGTTAACTTTGCACCAAAAGCCCTCTTAAGAGCTTTCAGATGTCCCTGCAGCTCTGAAAACACACAGGACCCGTCCCCTCTCTGTAGAGTCAGGATCTGCCAGGGCCCTGAAGGCAAAAACGCGGTGAACAGAGCCCAGAAGTTGGGGGTCTAGTTCTAACTGTTGTCTGGCTTAAGAGCTGAGGCTGATTTCGTGTCTGCACACTGAATCTGATCCGAATCTGATCACTGCAGGGACTTCCCCCGCCCCGCCCCGCTCCGGCTTCAGTCCCGCCTCCTCCCAAGCCTGGTCAAATCCTGACACAGCTACTTTACAGCAGGGCTTGGTGGGAATTACTAATGCTAGCATCAGTCATTTCTGAGGCCCAAGTGACTCCTTTATCTCTGATAGGCACACAGATCAAAGGAGGGTATTTATGTCTTAGAAACAAACCTCCCATTCTTTCCCCTGCTATAATAAATAATAAAAAGCTCCTAAGCCTCCTCTCCTCGCCCATCTCTTCCCTACCCGGTCCTCTCTGCCTGAACTGTCCCTGAACTAAAACAAACCCTTCTCTCTACTATTCCTCTCCCTTTCGAAAGAACCAGGTCAGGTCAAGCCATCTTCTGCCCAGCTCCAGAGAATCTTGGCTGCTACTGTGCTGTGGGGCGATGGTGCTGATCCTCTGTCCCCAGGGAGGGTGGAGTCCCTGACCTCAGGCAGGCTCTCCCTGGGAGCCTACCGGCTTCGGCTTTGCTTTGCCTAGGTGCGTATATCAGTGCTGGAGTCAGACTGCCTGGGTAAGCTAGAAGCCTGGCCCTGTCACTTATGAGTTGTGGGACCTTGGGCGAGTTATTTAAACATTTATAACCCTTAGCTTCCCAGTCATTAAATAGGGATAATAATAGCACCTAAGGCGAGCTTATGAGAAGTAAATAAGATAAAATATGTGAAGCACTTATTACAGAGTCTGATGCAAAATAATGTCAGGTACATGTGTCCATACCTCAACATCCTTATTTTATTTCCAAGAGCTGATAGCTGGAGTGCAGACTGTCATTCGTGTTCTTTATGGCCTCTAAGAGATCCTGAAGTGAGGGGCCCCCTAGGACCACGGCCCACCAATGTAACAGGAATCAGATCATGTCGGGTAGAGGGGTCCCCAGCCCTAAGGAAGCCGGGAGATATGCCCAGGTCAGTTTCTCAGCCTCAGCGTTACTGGCATTTTGGCCGAGGTTAATTTTTTGTTGTGCGGGGTCATCCTGTGAATTTCAGAACTTTTAGCAGCATCTCTGACCTCTTCTCACTAGGTGCCAGTAGCAGCCTTCTAGTTGTGACAATAAAAACAAAATTAAAATTAAAGAAAACAAAACATGTCTCTAGACATTGCCACATGATCCCTGAGGGGCAAAACTGCCCTTGTTTGAGAACTGCTGGTGTATGCAGATGGGGAAGTACGGGGACACCCCCAAAGGTCCCCGGCTGAGCTAAACTGAGGAGGCAGGCACGAGCGTCATCAGACCGGGGACTCTCCTTTCCCAGGCAGGGCTCGGGCTGACCTCCAAGGCTGAGTGCACAGGTTGACCTTAGAACATTCCCCTGACTTTCCTGGCCCTACCCTACCCCCAAGCCCCTGGTTTCCCCTGGTAAGCACATGGCCTAGCTTCCTCAGGAGGCACTGCCCTGCTTTGACGTGAGTCTCCATGATTTCTGGCACCAGAACCAAAATACATAACCCTGTTCCAGCCCCAGGGGCCTTGGCCAAGACACAGAGCCCAGCGGCGCGGAACTCTCACTGAACAAACTTTGGGTCAATTCTCATCTCAGAGCAGAGCACAGAACCAGGCCACCTGGGTGTGGATGGATCCCTGCTCTGCTACTCAATCTCTGTGTGACCCCAGACAAATTGTTTGACCTCTCTGTGCCTGTATAGCCTTACTGTAAAATGAAGACAAAAATAGCATTTACTTCAGAGGATTGTTATGAGGTTTAAATGACTTAATATTTATTCAGTGCTTAGAACAGAGCCTGGCACATAGCAAGCACTGGGTGTTTGTTAAATAAGCCAAAATCCAACAGGAAGCTGCAACAGACCAGGATGTGCCACTTTCTGTAAGTCAGCAGTTGCCCCTGCTGCTGTGAGCGGTGATGTGGGCTGTCAGTTCAGCAACCTTGGGTCTTGACTATAGCAAAGAAAGAATTCATAGCCAAGAGCTCTAGTGCAAGAAGTTGATTTAGCAAGCAAAGTACGCTCGAAAGAAAGAACTGAGCAGGCAGCCCAGAGAGCTGCCTCAGCCTTTTAGAAAGAAAGTCACAGAGGCAGAAGAAGTGAGCCAGCTGGGCTGCGTGGACTCAGGAGAGGCAAAAGAAGGGCCCTTGGAGCTTAGGGGAAAGAAAGCAAAGATACAGGCCTGAAAAAGGAAGCGGGCGGGGGCGGGGAGGGTGGTGGCCTTCTCTAGAGAGAGACCAGGTCGTGTGTCCTTTGTCTCAAGGATTTTTATCTGTTTTCTAAAGGCAGGAATTTTAGGGGGGCGGGGGGTCTTGCGAGGAGGATCTCAGTAAAATATTTACCAGCTTTCCAGGTGTGTCCTTTAATATGCTGATTCATCAAAATGAACATATAAGGTCAGGGTCTCTACTAATTGGTGGGCACTAGGGTAGGGAGGTCCTCAGTCATTGCATCTGGTCCTGATGTCGGCCATGGTGTCGCTTTATCTGGTTTTGCTGCTTTTCTGGGCCTAAAGCTTAAACACGACTGAGGCCTAGATGTTATCTCCGGTTTGACTAAAACCCTGTCTGAGTATCTGATGCTGACTAGGGCCACATTGTCCTGAGGCCTTAATGCTTAAGGGGGTGGTTGTGCAAAGGAGGAGGCAAGTGAGTCAGAGTTCCGGATGGAGCCAGTCTGACTCAGCTGTCTGTCTCAGTTTCCCCATTCTACTTGCCACGGAGTGTTCCTAGCTTCTTACTCTCTTGCCTCACTATGACCTAAGGTCCTGCAGTTGTATTTCTATGGGTGCCTGGGGTGGGCGGCTGTGAATCCCTGGGGCATCTCTGCTACGGAGGTGGTTGTTCAGGCAGAAAACTCAGTGCCAAGGGCTCTAGAACTCCCCACTTCACAGGCCCTGGGATTCCTTCGATTTGAGAATGTTGGGAGGAAAAACTTGTCTTCTACCAACTTAGGTTTGAAGGGTGGTGGTAGGGGCATGTGAATCAACTGCCAGTAGACAGATAAATGAGAAAAGATGAGATTTGTACACATACTGAGTGTGGGCACAAGGAGTGATGAGTAAGTCACTGAATAAACAGAGGGAAAGGTTTATGCACCAACTTAAGAAAACCAGGGGCCAGAGCTTTTGTTCAGGTTAGGATGGAAGGTGCTGATGAGGCTTGGGCTGTTCACGCAATTTCTTTGGGACTACCCAGGTGCAGACCTCCGCCGAGCAGTGGGGGTGCGGGTGGGGCCGCCACTATTCCTGAAGCTCCTTGTAGTCAGGCGAGGGAAGTTCAGAGGAGATTTCTTTCTAGTCTGCTGTTGGGTTATTAGTCTCTTCAAGAGAAGTACCAGGGGAGGGAGAAGGAGTGAGGAAATGGGGGTGAGGGCCCATGACCTCTGGGGGGCCTCATATTCCTGCCTGTCAGAGGAAGCAATCCCGCTGCCGAGAAGCCTCCTCAAAGTCCCCAACGTAGAGTTGCTAAGTGCTTGTGTAGGTTATCTATTGCTATGTAATAAATTACCCCAAAACTTCATGACTTTAAAAACAAACATTTATCATCTCTAAAAGTGTTTAAGAGTCAGGGATGTGGAAGCAGCTAAAGCTGGGTGTTTCTGGCTCCAGGTTTCTCATGAAGCTGTGGCCATGATGCTGAACAACGCTGCTGTCATCTGAAAGCTTGACCGGAGCCAGAGGGTGTGTGTCCAGGGTGGCTCCTCACAGGGCAGCTGGCAGGAGGCCTTAGTTCCTCACCATGTGGACCTCCCATAGGGCTGCTTGAGTGTCCTGACGACATGGCAGGTGACTTCTTCCAGAGTGAGCAGTCCAAGGCAGAAACTAAAGTAGAAGTCTCATGTCATTGTTCGGCTGGCCTCAAAGGCACACGCCAACTCTTCTGCTGCGTTCTGTTGGCCACATAGACCCATCCTGCCTCAGTGAGAGAGGAGACAACACAAGGGCATGAATGCCAGGAGGTGGGGGTCGTTGGGCACCATCTTAGAGGCTGGCTACCACAAACTTGAAGATCTCTCCCCCTGGCCACTGGGAGATGTTCACCTGGGCATTGGCCCGGGCATCAGTCCAGTTCAGGTCCTCCCTGGCAAAAGCCTCTCAGACGGAAGCCTAATGCACTGGGGCGGAATTTGCTGCTGCTACCTACTGCCCCGGTCTGCCTCCTCACTGAAGAGCATCTCCACTCAGAACTGGGGGAGTCAGGCCCTCCATAGTAGGGTGAAGGCCAAATGCAAGGCGCTGGGCGGGAGAAGCGCTGGGCCAGTGGGCCCCTCTCTGAGTCAAGACTGTGAAATGAAACCTTTGCACTAAAAGCAAAGTAAAATAAATAAAATAAAATAAAAATACAGTAAACACATAATAGTAGGGAAAGGTGATTGTAAAATGTTGGCCCGATGTTTCAGAGGAGGGGAACGTGATGGGGCTGAGGCAAGTCTGCAGGTTTCAGAGGGACAATAGGACATCAGTTAAGTCCTATCATTGCAGCTCTTCCTGGGCCCAAGATGACGAACTATCCACTACTTCCTGCTGTTTCGCGCCTCCTAGCCCTTGCATGTGCTCATCCCTCCACCGGGAATACCTTTCCCCTTCTTGTTAACTTCGTTTAACCTTTCAGATTCAGCATGAAGCGCTGCCTCCAAGAAGCCATCCCTGATGCCCTCCCATCTGAAGTAGCTGCCCACCTCTGTGGTCTCAAAGCACCCTCACCTCACAAATCTCTACAACACTTGACTGCACTCACTACTTGATCCCCACTAGACTTTAACCTCCTTTAGAACAGGTGACAACGTCAGATTCAAGTCATACAGTGTCCAGCGTAGCTCCTGGTGCATACTCTGCACTGAATAAATGTTTGTAAAAGAAAACGGAGCAGGGGGAAGGGAAGGATGGGCTCAGGAGACAACAAATAACTTGTTTTTCTCCCCCTCATTCCCCATGAGTGGCACTTCAAGAAAAATTAGAGCTGTTGGCTAGAATCACTCTCCCCTTGCCCCTTCACATCCCAAGAAGAGATAGCCCGGGCAGTTCTAGCTTAGATCATATAAAATGTTGTCGGAGAAACAGCTTTTGGTACTGAAGGCATGCAAACAAAGGTGAGCTGAAGGAGGATTTGTTCCCAGAATATCCTGACTTTGCTGGAGGAGCTTGAGGCTAACAATCGGTTGAAACCACCCCAAGATGACAATCTCTCTGGGAAAATCTCGTGCCCCAGCGCATTCCCGGCTAGCAGTCCACAGGGCTGGAAGGAGGCTCAATGTCTGCGGGTAAAGAGACTCAAGGCCACCATGGAGTGACCCCAGCATAAGATCAGCCGTTGGAAAATCACAGGGGTCTGAAGGTTCTGGGACACTCGACTTCCCCTGGCACTGCCCAAGGCCGCCCTCTGGCCCCATTCCGCCCAGAGGCCCCAGCGGCAGCCAGCCCCCTCCGCCACCTCTGCGCACACTTTAGGCCTCCGGTTATTCACAGCCACTCGCTCGAGTTCTTTTGCCACATGCATCGGGTTAATATTTTAAATATTAACTTACGTTTTGTTTTGGTCTAGTTTTCTGTTTGCTGAAACTACATGTATGCAAAATGAATTAGCCATCTCCCTGGTTCAAGGCACACCACGCTTATTAGCATGTGCAAAGCTCACTTTTTATTTACTTATTTTTTTACCTCTTCACCCCAACCCCAATCTCTTTCTTCTCCTCTCACCATCTTTGTGAATCTGTATGTTCTGCTTCTCCATATCTCCATTTGTATCCAGGCCCAGTGTTGCTGTTATTTTGTGCATACTTTTTATTTATTTATTTTTTAAATCCTCACCCGAGGACATTTTTTCATTGCTTTTAGAGAGGAAGAGAGAGAGGAAAGGAGAAACAGACACATAGATCAGTTGCCTCCCATATGCGCCCTGTGCATATTTTGAAAACTGTGCTGCAGTGGTTGTTTGTATACATATCATTCTTGTCTCACTTTTTTCCAGTCAAGATTCTGAGATCTTGAAACGGTAAGTTGATACGAATAAATATGGACCAGGGCATTCCCTTTCATCTGCTGAACAGTACTCCTCATTTGCATAGAACACATTATATTTATCTACTTTGCTATGAGTAAATTTCTGGGTGTTTCCAAACTTCGCTATTACGCAATTCTACAACAGCATACTCGCACGTGTTTCTTCGGGCACCTGGGCAAGGGTTTCTCCGGGCTCGGCATCCAGAAGTGCTGGGTCGTGTGACCTGTCTGAATTCCATTTCACTTAATGCTTCCAAACCGCTGCCCAGAAAGGTTACAGTTATCAGGCCCATGCGAACTTCTGTTTCCTTCACCTTTGGCAGAACTTGATATCATCCACCCTCTTAATATTTGCTAACCTCAGAGGTATAAGCCCTATATCTACATCTTAACCAAATTTTCCATAATTTCTTCCTTCCCATCCCCCATCTATGTCCTTATTCCAAGTGCCAGGTTGTTCTGTTGTCACTTCCTCAGGGAAGGGACGTGATGGCTAACAGCAGGAGGGCAATGGAAGAGAGGGAGAAGTTATCTCCTTCCGGCTTTGGAGTTTCAGAATCCCAGACTTTTGGGGGACCCAAAAGGATTCATGGCATAGAAAAAAGACTGGGGAGAAAAACAGAGTGAAAAAGAGGGGAAGAGCAAGCAGATCCTTTGACCCAGCCCCACGGGGTCCAACAACGGTGGCTGGGCTGGGTGAAGGGGAGTGTGGGAAGGACGGAAAGGAACGTTCCCATGGATGGCGAACTGGAATGCTGACTGGCTGAGGCAGGTAGTGTGGACGGAGGACGAGGGCCAGGGGTACGGGCCGCGGGGCTGGGGAAGCTGGGGGAGGATGGAGACTGTGGCTCCCTGGATGGCAGTGCCTTCCTGTAACACCTCTCAACCCCGGCCTGTTGTTGGTTGTCACGGTGTGCTCATCTGGCCTAGTTACTAGATCTTTCCTTTTTTTTTTTTTTCCCAAGAGAATCCAAAATCAGAATTTTTATGTGGAAGCCCTCCTCTTTAAAAAAAAAAAAAAAAGTTCCAGCATATTAAAAATTGGCAAAATAGTACAATGAACCTGCTTGTATCTATCACCAAGTCTCAACAAGTATCAGCTTGCGGCCAGTTTGGTTTCATATATAATTTCCCCCATCCTGAATATTTTGAAGTAAATCCCGGACTCATAATTTTCTTTGTAAAGATAAGGCCTCATGTTTAGTCATAATATAATGTCGTGACTAAATAAACTCCAATAATTTCACATTGAATAGCTTGTCATTATTAAAATTTCAGTTTTCTCAGAAAGGTCATAAATGTTTGTATTATTTTATATTTTACAGTTTGAAACAGGATACAAAGTCCACACATTGCAAGTGACTAATGTTTTTAAGTTTCCTTTAACATATAGGTTTGCTCCCCTTCTTTTTGTTCTTGCAATGTATTTGTTAAAGAAGCCAGGCCCTTTGTCATACAGAGTTTCCCGGAGTCTGGATTTTGCTGGTACCATTTAACATGTTCCTCTGTTTTCTGCATGTCCTGTAAATTGGTAAAGGGATCGAAAACTAAAGCTTTCATAACAAAATGTTCACAATCTTTTGAAAAGAATTTTAAATACTGTCTGAGCCAGACAAAATATCTCCTGCACTGGACATGACCTGCGTGCCACTAATTTGCTACCTCTAGCTTAGGTGTCAGCAGATCGTGGAGAGAAGGATTCAGGACCTCTGTCCTGGGCCGAGACCCAGAGAGTGAGCAAATTCCAAATGAACATGTAGGATCTGTGATCAGGAGGCCCTGTGACTCACTCCCTATACAGAGCCCCACTCAGAGAGGTGGCAAGACCCCAGAGAAGGGAAGCGGGTGTGCAGCGTAGGGAGGCAACCAGAGGCTGGAACGGCCTGGTAGGGTGATTTGCAGGCACCCATGGGCAGCCCGAGAGTGGAGAGATGCCTGGTCCTGAGAGACCCTGCGTCTCCATACCAGCCAAGGAGGGTCTGCCTGCCCCACCCCCAAACCACTGGAAGTCCTTCGGAACTAGACAACCAGAGGAAAAGGGGGCGGACCCCACGTGGCTGAAACGAAGATCAGGACACCTTGATGGAATGGAGACTGTATGAGAAGTTTAGTTGCCTTCAGGGAAACAGAGCAGCTTATGTTTCTTCCTCACTCCAGTTTGGGGACTGCAGTTTCTACCCACTACAAGGGGAGCTGCCAGGGACCCCTAAGAATCCCTTTGCAGCACCCTTCAGAGGTATGTGGCCCCCTCCCCTTGGGAGAACTGGACTAAGGAGATACGGGGAACCTTCAGAGGTCAACAACGACTCTAGAAATTCTCCTTTCCCTTCTTTGTTCCTATTTGACTTTGATAGAAGTATTTGTCTAACCTCCTGGGTTTTGTCCTTTTAAAAAACATCTGAGTGTACCTCATAACTGATTTAATAATGGATTTTGATTTTCAATATAAAGTGAGGCTCTTTGTTTTTAGTAGAAGAAATTTGACTCTGTTCATTTACTATTATGTTCAGTCATTTTCTGGGTTCATATTTTATATTTCCTTGTTTCTTTTCCTTTATGCCTTTTGCTTATTTGCACCTTATAAGTAACTATGTGAGGTAAGTCACATTTTTGAAAAAGATTTTATTTACTTATTTTTAGAAAGAGGAGAAGGGAGGGAGAAATCGAGGAAGAGAAACAGCGACATGTGAGAGAAACCCATCGGTTGTGTCTCATTCACGCCCTGACCAGGGACCCAGCTAGCAGCCCAGTCATGTGCCCTGACTGGGATTCAAGCCAGTGACTTTTCAGTTTGCAGAATGACGCCCAATTGACTGAGCCACATCGGTCAGGGCAAGTCACACTTATTTTTTTTCAGCAGTAATGAGCAATTAACATAAAACAAACAATGAACACTTTCTTTTCTATATTTGGTCCTATCAACAATCAGAATTTTCAACTCTCTTCTATGAGAAACAAAATAATTTCGCTTTTCACTGCCTACCAAGTATGGGCAAAAAGTATTCAAAAGAATTTAAAAGGTTATCATATAATGGAAAAGAGATGTTTATTTTAAAATGTTAAGAACATTGAACACAGATGACCCCAACATGTAGTTACAAAATACATAAATCAAAAATGAGTATAAATACGAGAAAAGTTATTTTAGAAAAACAATTATACTAAAGAGATTTTACTGGCCTATCCTCAATTATGCTTGAATTATTACGCTGCATAAAAATAGAGGTACAAATATGGTGACTTAATCAAATGGACTATTCCCCCCAGGTAACAAGACGTCTGGCAGGCTCCGGGGACCAGTGTACCCGTTGTAGAAACTATCAGTATTCAGGCTCCTCCTAACTTCATGCTCTGCTAGAGTATGCTGTTTTTAACCTTGAAGGAGAGCAGAAAATGCCACTCCAAAATATGTCATTTTGGCATAATATTATTTTGAGATAAAGGCAATTGAGATGTAAATACAACAAAAGCTCTGGGCCCTTCACTGTTTGCCTAAAAGCAGGACATGAATTTGTAAGGGTTCCCCTCTCCTCTCTCTACCAGGAAGGACAGAAGCTAATCACGAGAGATAACTCTAAACCCTTATTAGCCTGGAAACAGCACCAGAGGACTCTACCATGTGCAGCCAACCCAAATACTGCTTAACACAGGAATTTTCAGCGAGATCCATACCTCTCTCTTTAACTCTTTGACTTCTCTGTTTGTTTACTGTTGGACCCTGGTCTTGCCCTGGAGTGTGACACACTATTTCCCCATCTCTCTGGCATGTCCCACAAGCTAGTCTCTTAACTAATCCCTCTCTCCATCTCAGCAACACACTCATTGGTTTTTTGGGTGGTACCCTTCCCAGCTCAGCCAGAAACCAGGATCCCACTACTTCCTACACGCACAGATGCCCCTCGGCTCTCACTTTAGGTCCCAAGCCTGTCCCATCCCCTGAGAAAAAGTATCTCAGAAACAGAATTAATAGATCTCCTGTACTGTGTATAATTTCCAACTGTCCATGGCAACTTCCCATATGGTCTCATACATCATGTGCTAGGCCACAAACACAATCTCAAATAGTTCAAAAAGAACAGAAATGATACATGCTATGTTCTCTGGCCAAAATACAACAGAACTACTTGAGAATGAAATATGAAGTAACAACCAAAACAAATAAAAATAAACCAACTACTTGGAAATTTAAAAATTCTTACTGAGTCAGCAATTGAATTGGAAAGAAAATCAAGAACACAAAAGGAGTTTATTCAGAAAATGATGGTTAAAACATGCCACAGTAATCTCTGTGGAATGTATTCAAAGCAGTACTTTCAGGAAATTTCATGCTTTGAAATTTTCCCTGTTTTGGTGGTTGATAAAAAGAGAACATTTAAGAAAGAATTTCACTGAAGATATTAGAAAAGGAATGAGAGCACTGGCTAACGAGGAAGAAAATGCAACAATAAAAGCAAGAGATAATTTTGAAAATGAAAAATAATTTTACTGGGCTCAATAAATAAAACCAAAAGCTAAGTATTTGAAAAGTAAAGCCACAATTTAATAGGATTTGAACTGAGAAAGGAGATAACAAATATATAAAAATTTAAAACTAAGAAAATAGAACACAAAATCATATGCTACAAAATTTGAACATGTGAATGACAAGAACAATCTTTTTTACAATATGAAAGTCCAAACTTCACCTAATAAATATTAAACTAATAACTTGGGAACGGAAAAGAAATGTAGAGAATTATTCAACCAGTGTGTGTGTGTGTTAGTTTTCTATTGCTGCATAACAGATTACCATAAACTCTGTTTATGCTTAAAAGAACACATATTTATTCCTATAGTTTCCCTGGTTCAGGAGTCCAGGTATAACTTAACTGGGTCCTGGGCTGAGAGTTTCGGAGGCAGCAATCAATAGGTTGGTTGCACTATAGTCTCACCTGGTGGTTTGACCGGGGGAAAAGTCTGCTTCCCTGCTTCTTAGCTGTTGGCAGAAGTCATTCGCTTGTGTCTGTAGGGCCGGGGGTCCAGCTTCTTGCTGGCCGTTCACTCTCCTCAGGTCCTAAGGCCGCCTGCAGTTTGTGGCCATGTGGCCCTCTCTGTAGGCAGCTCACAACATGGCAGTTGGCTTCTTCACAGCCAACAGGCTCTCTCTCTCCTGTCTACTTAGACAGTCTTATATAACAAACATAATCAAGTAGTGACATTCTATCATATTAGCCATGTGTTGAGTTGGCCAAAAAGTTCGTTTGTTTCCATAAGATGGCTCTAGTAACACTTTGTTGTCTTTAACTCCATTTGAAACAATTTTGTTCGATTGTATTGTGACAGCTGTCCTATCGGTGTGCATTTGTAAAAACTTATCAAAATTGGTAAATTTCTGTGCAGCCATTTTAATATTGAAGAGGGAAGAAAATACTCAGCATTTTTGGAATATTATGCTTTATTATTTCAAGAAAGGTAAAAAGACAACTGAAATGCAAAAAAAAAAAAAAAGATTTGCATAGTGTATGGAGAAGGTGCTGTGACTGATTGAATGTGTCAAAAGTGGTTTATGAGTTTTTTGGAGGAGATTTCTCACTGGATGATGTTCCATAGTTGTGTAGGGCAGTTGAAATTGATAGCAATCAAATCGAGACATTAATTGAGGAAAATCAGTGTTATACCACGTGAGAGATAGCTGACATACTCAAAATATCCAAATCAATAAAGTTATCAGTGAAAATGGAAAACGTGTCTTTTATTTTACAGAAAAAACTAAACGGACTTTTTGGCCAACCCGATAACATACCTAATCAAGAAACTGACATCCCCTTACCTTTGCCACGGTGTATAGGTTAGAAGCAAGTCACAGGCTCCACTTGTACTTAATGGAAGGGGATCGATTATACAAGGGCGTGTTATTCATTGGAGGTCACCTTAGCTGGCCCCCACATATTATTGTCTGCCACAGTATGGGTGAATGCTAAGTCCCCCCCAAACTTTCCAAGGCTAATTACCTACCTAAAAAATGGCATTCAGGGAGCTCTGTTCCTTGAAGATAAGGCCGAGGCCCCGAAAGAGGCATGTGCAACAGGGAAAATAAGCTTCTGAGAACAGTCTTGGGCCCTCACCCGCATGCACTTTAATACCCATTGCTACATCCCAGTCTACAGCTCAGCTTGAGTCCAACCTCCGTCCCGAATTCTTCTCCCTGACTTCAAACCCAGCTGCTGTACTGTCAATCCCTGGCTTCGCTTTTGGTTTGACGAGCAGCTGCCAGAGGAGGCTTGCTCTCCTTGGTGTTATGCTCTCTGGCTAAGGCCATATGAGCAATGCATACAACGTTAGGGGCCTAGAGACATTCTAGGCCCACACCACTTGGTCTCATCTCCTGTCCTGCAACCTGCCATATCCACCAGATGTTGCAAATATTCTGATCCATATGCTGAAGGGCCTGTGATTGATGTTGTAAAGAAAGGGGCCGAGGGGTACAATTTACAAAGTCTTGCATGGCAAAGGCTCTCTAGGGATTGACTGAACTGGAATTGGAAGACTTTGGGGCTGATTTTGTTATTGATGGCACTGGTCAAATGTATTTCTTTATTTTTACAGGATGATCAGAGAGGAGCTGATGCACTGACTTGGTCCTCACTAAAATGCATTGGCCTTAAACCATCTCTGCTCTGCCATACCTTGTTTCTGAACTTTGAAAAGCATGGCCTAGTCCACAGTTCATTCCAAGACATAAAATACAAATGGCTTGATCCTGAAGTCTAATAAAGATAATGCACAAATAAAGAATAGTATAGGCCATGTATTCTCTTTTTAAAATTTTTTAATTTAATCTTTATCGTATTTTTTTCCATTACCATTTAGTCCTCTTATACTCCCTCCCTAGGCCATGTATTCTCAGTGGAGTAATTTGGTTCTTGAGGCTGCTAAAAATTCTTACTCTTTTTTATGTAGAAAGTGCAGATATACATACATCACACATACTGTGGACTTAAAGCGACATGAGGAGCAATTAGGAAAAAATGTCTAGTGGAGAAGGTGGAGGTAGTCCTGGGAGGCCGCCTCCCACCCCTGAGCCGGTTCTGAGCTTGATCTGGCGCCCAGCCATGGCCCGGAATACGCTCTCCTCACACTTCTGTCGGGTGGACATGACGAGTTTGATGAGAACAAATTCGTGGAGGAGCAGGAGGAGGTGGTGGCAGCGGCAGGCGAGCCAGGCCTGGACCTAGCAAGGTGGACGGGCTCCAGTGGCAAGGGGACATGCTTTGGCGCCTCATGCAGCCCTGCAGAACTCTGCAGTCAACACTGAAAATCAATCCCTGAAGGAACAAGCCCAGGGCGTGGTGTTCAAAGTGCTCACAAATTTTAAGAGCAGCAAAATTGAGCAGGCTGTGCAATCGCTGGACAGAAAAGGCATTGACTTGCTAATGAACTATATTTATAAAGGGTTTGAGAGGCCCACAGAAAATATAATAGCATTTCAGTGCTACCCCAGTGGCATGAAAAGGCATTAGCAGTAGGAAGACTAGGTCCCATTATAAGAGTTCTTACAGTAAGAAAGACTGCTTTAAAAAAAAGAAAGAAAGGCTCATGTTAACTTGAGAAAAATTTTGGATACATAGACTGGTGAAGAAGGGATGATTGACAATTGACCATCTTTCTAGGAACTCGCAACGATTTCAGGACATGCATCTGCTGAAATCTATTTTATTTTCAAGGTGGAGGGAGAAATTGTCTTACTGTTTCCTAAGTCCTTTGCAGGATCTGATAGTCTATGCCTTTGTCCACAACTAATGCAGAATTGCCACTGTGACTGTCTGCCAGAGTGGCTGGCCAGTGTTGGTAGGGGGGTGTACCTGTGGGCACTGCCTATTTAAAACCAGGGAGGGATGATTTGGGCAGGTGCAGGTCCAAGGGCTGCAGTGAAGGGGAGAGCTTGTGCTTTGAAGGGGAAACCGGGGAGCGTTTGTACAGACATCCCATCCTCCCGGGAGGGCGCGCTCTCTCGGGTCCATTGTAAAACGCCTGCTGCGTCAATAAAGCTCTTGGCCTGTTAGCTTATACATTAAAAAAAAAAAAGTAAAAGATGTCTAAAAAGCCCCCTTAGGGAGGGCAATAATGAGAAAGAGGATAAGAAGCACTGCTCTGGGGAATCTTCATCTATAGTTATAAACCACCCAAGAATCTCACATTAAAATATATATAAAATAAGTTTAATTAATATATTGTGGGAAACATTACACCATGGTCGAGGAGGCTTTATCTCAAGTATGACTGAATAATTTGACACAAAGGCAACTATTACTAATAATAACAATGAAATACCCCCCATATCACTGGGTTAAATAATGAAAAATAATCATTTCAACAGATGCTGAAACAGCACTTAATAAAATTTAATCACCACTTCTCATTTTAAAAAAAGAGAAAAGAGAAAAAATCACAATAACAAATTACAGAGCCACTTAAAACAGAGCTGACTTTATCTTTAGTGAAAAACAGAAGAATTGTTATTAAGAATAGTAACAACCAGGAAGCCCTGCCGGTCCACCTTCACCCCAGCCACCTACAATGGCTCTCCGGCCACTGCACCCTGAGGAGGCTTCGCATGAATTAATTAAACGGTTGAGTAAAGTGGATGAATACAGGATACACTGTATACTCAAAATACAACATAATTCCTTTGAACTAATTAAAAATTAAATTAAAATGAGATCAATATCTCAAATCAATAAATTAAAAAATTAAATAAAAAAAGAATTGCCTTGGCTGGTGTGGCTCAGTTGGTTATAGTGTCATCCCATAACCAAAAAGTTGAAGGTTCGATCCCCAGTCCGGGTGCGTATGGGAGGCAACCAGTGGATGTTTCTTTCACATCAATGTTTCTTTCTCTCTCTCTCTTCCCTACCCCACAACCCCTTCCTCTGTCTCTAAAAGAATGAAAAGGTGCCCTCAGGTGAGGATTAAAAAAATTTTTTTTAATTAATCTTTAAAGAACTTGTGGTGAAGAAACAAACAATTTAGTCATTTCTAAGTTTCACTTCAGTCATTCTACCATTAAATTCAAGTAACATTAAAATTTTTTCATTGCCCTGGCTGGTGTGACTCAGGGGATTGAGCACCATCCTGCAAACTGAAAGGTCACCAGTTCAATTCCAGGTCAGGGTACATGCCTGGGTCATGGGCCAGGTCCCCAGTTGGGGGCGTGTGAGAGGCAACCGATCACTATATCTCTTGCACATTGATGTTTCTCTCCCTCCCTTTCTCCATCCCTTCCCCTCTCTCTAAAAATAAATAAATAAAATCTTTTAAACACAGAATTAAAAAAATTTTTTTCATCTAAAATAGTGTGCAGAGTATGGTCCTATTTTTATAGAATTCCATCAGTTAACCTATATCTGTGTATCCACAAAGCTATAGAGTCTCTAATGATGTTTTATAGATGTTGGGAACGGTTGTCTCTGGACAGTAGGATTTACGGTGAGTTGTTTTTTTTTAAACTTTGTTGTACTTTCCTATATGACTTGCATTTTTATAATGAAATTTGTTATTCTGAACAAAACAATAAAATCGTTGTTTTACATTTTCCCAAAAGCTTCCTTTGTAGGCACTGGAGGCGGTACTCAGCTTCGGGTCCTCCGAGGAGGTAGACCCAGAAGGCACAAGGTGGGATCTGAGGGCGCTGGGACATCTGACAGAAGGTCTCTGGACTATTGGCGGCCCTTCTACAACCCGGAGTCCTGTTTCACCGGTGCTGTGGCAAAAAGCTTCTCAACTTCAAATGCCACCACATACATTAAGGACTTTCCATAGTGAGACCCATCCGCTAAAGAAGCCACATGACCCCTAAACTCAGCAAAATAAGTCAGACCTGCTTCTAGCTTTTGACAGTGTCCAACATTTGCTTTATTGTGACATCAAAGAAGCCAGTGCTCCCAGAAACCAGCCTGGAGGCTGGCTCTGTCCTTCTCAGCCCCCAAGCAAGAGAGCTGCGTATGCCTATCCTGAGTTCACAGCTGTGACCAAGTTCCCTACTCCATCTTCCACGGTGGTTTTTCAACAGGAAAGGCATCTGGGTGTATAACAGTCAGCATCATATTCCTATTTTATTATTCCTTTTCTTATATCTGGTCATCACCAAATGTTTGGCAGGAAATTTATCTTTTATTACTTTGCTTCCTGTATTTTAATAGACATGGTGGTGGTTTCTGTGGATACAGCACGTAGGCAGCTGGGGTTTTGTGAGGCTAAGCACATCGCAGAAGAGTTGTGGGCCTTCCGCCTTGCTTCCTGAAAGTTGGGGCCGGCCCTCACATTCAGTCTTTCTAGCCTGCGTAACATAACGAGTATCCCGACAGGACACGCCAGCTCAGCAGTGGGTGCAGGGATAAGCGCGGGGACAGTGGCAGAGAAGTCCGCAGTGGGAACAGGGTCCTGCCCTGAGAAAGAGCTTTCGGGAGGGCCTGAGATGTTACCTAAACCTGAATGCAGGCCTAAGAAGGTGTGGCCCACAGGACCCACATACCGAGCTCTGCCAAAGGGCTGGGGACCACATGTAGCCAGTGTCTCCATGGGACAGAATCACTAGACAGGTTGTCATAGTAACATAGTCCTAGAGGCAGGTGGTAGGCCTTCAGCGAATGCTGAGCACAGAGAAACACAGCAGGAATTGTGAGGGCAGCACCTGTCAGCAGCCTGGGGAAGCTTCTTGGAAAACGTTGCCTATGCTTTGTTTTTTAACCAAAAAGATTATTATTAAACACAGAGAAAATTATTTGTTACAATGCATAGGAAATTAATTTACTTTGAATAAAATAAGGCTACAACTCATGATCTCTGTGTTCTGAATCAAAGTCCTAGAGTGTATTTGGTGCAGTTCGTCCATCTCTCAGTACATCTCAGGCTGGTGCTAATCATTCAGAGAGGCGGGGTGTCTCAGGTTATGCCCATTTAGTCAAGGCAGCGGACGGCATCTTGCCGCCCCTCCCCCGCCTTGGGCTTGCCTGTGCGTCCGCTCAGAGCCTTTATCCTTTAGTTCTTTGACTCGTCATCAGCTTCTTCTGTGTCACTGTGCCTGGCCAGGCTTTTTCTTCTCTGATGGTCCTAGTTTGGGCAGATGACTTTTGATCTACTTATTTATTTGCATTCAGTTGCATCTTTTCCCCACGAAAGTTTACATCTCTAGGGAGTTACCTCTGTTTATTAAAAATATAATTGTACTCATTCAGTGAAACTAGATTCTGAACAAATGGCAAAATGAAAACGGTGTTTTCAGCAGAATCTTCCAACTTCCCCTTAGAGTAGAACACTGACCAAAACAGGGGCTGACAGAAGTCTCCGCCTTATCCAATTGCAAACCTTGGGTGACTACGGTCAGCCATTTTTATGGGAGCCACTCAGTTCATTCACGCCCCAGCCTGCTCCAGTCAGGCTTGTGCCTTCCCCACTCCACTAACAAGCTCTTTCCAAGACCGCCTGTGAGTCTCTACTCACGTTAAGTCCAATTGACATGTTTTCAACATGTCACATTTCCTTGACCCTCTGTTCATATGTGAAACTACTTAACATGCCCTCCATCCTTAAACTCCCCCTTCCACCGATTTTCCTCCCATTTTGCTCTCCCATTTCTTCTCCCAAGCTCTTCAGTCAATCCCCTCGCTCTTTCATGGGCTTCTCTTCCTTATCTACCACTAAGTTTTCAGGGTTTCATTCTCAGTGAGCAAGGTCTTTTTTCCTCATATTTTAGCTACCAAATATCTCTGAACCCGGACCTTGCCTGAGTTCCAGTCTAATATATCCAACCCCTGTTAAGATGTCTTCATTGGCCCCAAATAACACACCATCATGCCACCAAGCACTGTCTCTCTTCCTGGGTTACCCTGCCTGTGTTACATGAGATTTCTGCAGTCCAGGGAAGTGTGCTCATGAATGGAAATGAGAACAATTCTGGGATCCCCAAAGCAAAAGTGACTCTGAGAGCTGCAATTACTGTCCTCGGTTTGCTCAGAAATCGCAGTCTTCAGGGATTTAGCAGATACTGACCTCAGAGAGGAATTACAGCTGCTCTTCTTCCTGTATCTCTGTCCCCTGAGAGGTCTTCATCTCCCCAGGCAGAAGATGGGGGGAAATAACTATGTTTCTTGTCTGCACTAGTGATGTCGGCCTAGAGACATGAAAACAAGGATGGAGGGGCTCGAGTGGATGGAGAGGGAGCTCAGTAAGAGTCCCCCAAATATTCAAATGTGTCCCGAGAATACAAACCAAGATGACTCATGTAGCTCTGAACCCTGGAGCTTTAATCTTTCAAGAACACACTTCCTTCCTGTATTTCTAACAATAACTGTTTCTAGTTTTTCTGGAAATCCCACCAGTCACCCTCTCTCTTTCAAAAGCATTGAGTCACAAAAATAGAACCATGAGAAAAGCTAGTTTGACCCCTTTGCTCTCAGAAATGTACTGGTGAAAAGGGCATAGGGGAGTGTGATGGGGACCCTCCTCTAACTGGTTCTTCTATCTCAAAGAAAAATAAACTGAAAGAAAAGATACAGAAATATTTTAAATTAGTCATCCACAGGAAAGGGATGTTGTGGGAAAGAGTTCACACTTGCACTATTACAGTGTTTAGAGAAGGAGTTTTTAATTTGATATCCATGAATGGGCTTTATCAGACTCTATGCTCCTCCAGAAACTGGAAGCTACATGTTTTTGTGTCTCTGCATTTTTCTGGAGAGTGACCGTAACTTTTACCAGATTCTCAAAGGGGCCCCTGACACCCCAACGGGTAAGAACTACTCACTTAGCAGTTAACTTAGTTGGATTGGTTATCTTTGCTGTATAACAAATTACCCCAACACTTAGCAGCGTAAACAACGTGAGATGATATTATCTCACGGGTTTTGTGGGTCAGGAGTTGAGGAGTGGTTTAGCTGGGTGACGGGCTCAGGGTGTCCTGTGATGCTGTCATCATGAAGCCAGCAGGCACCGCTGCCACCTGAAGGCTTGACTGGGGCTGGGGAATCTGCCTCTGAGGTGGTTTGCTCACGTGGCTGCTGGCAAGGTTCCTTGCTGGCTACTGGCAGGGGGACCTCCGTGCTTTGCCACATGGACCTCTCCATTGGGTTGTTCAGTGTTCCCTAAGTGACCGTCCACTACCGAATGAGGGACCAAGAGAAGGGGCAAGGAGGAGGCCACAATACCTTTCATGACTTAGTCTCAGGAGCCATACGTTTTCACCTCTGTCACATGCTATTCTATAAGCGAGACAGCTCGCGCTCAAGCGGCAGATATTAAGCTCTACTTTTTGAGGGGAGGTTTATCAAAGAATTTGTGGACATATGTTTAAACTACCAAACTAGTAAAGAGGCCTTACATTATAGTCTTGCTAAAAAGTGACTTTCTCTCCCCCCGTACAATGCTCCCCCTTCTTCCACCACTTCCTTATGTGGCATTTGGGACTCCCCCAGGGTGGGGATCATCATGGCCTTGGACAAATTATTAAACTTCGTTGTGTCTCTATTTTTTCACTGGTTACGGGAAACAATAATACCTACTTTGTAGGTATTATTGTATGAGGATTTAGTGAAATGCTGGAATAATAAACGTTTTACAATGTTAGTTATAATAACAATGGCCCCGCCCTCAATCTGGAGACTTCCAGATTGCATTTCCATTAAAAAAGAATTGACTATTTATGGACTGTAAATCTTCTACATGGTATGGAAAGTGGTATTTGTTTATCAAGAATCTATTTGTAGAGGAGGTGCCATAGGACAGGGAGAAACCAAAGAAGTTAAAAACAGCCCCATCCTTAACAGGTCTACATGGTGGGGGAGAAAAGATACTTCTACATGAAACGAGAACGCTTTGAAAATCCTGTGACACTCAAGAACAAGAAAGAGTATCTGCACTGAGTAGAATTTTAAGGTTAAGACTCAGGCCAGGAAGCACGAGTGAAAATTAAAGGAGGATAAATACTGAGATTCGAACGGGGACCACAGAAAGTTTTTCAGGGACCGTAGCAGGAAAAATAAAGGGGTAAGGAAAAGGATTTACAAAGTCAAGATTCCACAGAGAAAGAAATAAACTTAGAGGAAAAACAGAGGTGTTTGTCTGACAGAAGAACTGCTTTGTGCTGTGGCAGTCCCCGAAGGAGAATCTGATCACATTTATCAATCTATTTATTGAAACAAAGATATCCTGTTAACTGTCGATAGGCGTCTGTGATCTAGCACAGTGAACTGTGGAAGGTACTATTTTAAAAATGCAAACTGGAAAACCACTTCTCTAATTCAAACTTCAGACTAAGATGTTTACTGGCAAGCATTCAATGGAGCTGGTCCCCTGCAGCCCGCTCTTCTGCGTGTTTCCTGCGGTGGGAGGGGCCGGATTTCCAGGAGCTGCTTGATTCTCCATAGCTCTCACAGGCAACCTCACAGGGCTAGGGGGAGGAAGAGCCGCGGCGGCTCCGGTCTGGCCTCAAAGGCCCATCTGCAGCATGGAGGGCTATGGGAAACAAGGAAGATCTGATACTCCTGGGGCCTTCAGTTGCCAGCTCTCCTCTCTGAGGTCTGACTCTCCACTATCTTGTTTTGGGGAGCTAGCCTAAGTTAATTTTAGTCTATAAGCCGCCCAGGATGTTTTGAAGTGGATGAGAGTCAGCTGCTTGCTATTAAGTTATAACAAAAGCAAAACTCAAACCAGATTTTAACCCTTTATATAGATATTTATTAAATAAACATTCATGAGCAATTAGGCACAGAGCATTTCATGTCACCTGCTCTGTAGGCTCCCCTAAGGTCCAGCTCCTGTCCTTTTAAGTGATCCAACCATTACCTGGCATAAACAGTTCATTGGAGGCAGAACCAACATTTCAGAGAGATTTCATTATCCTTGTGATCAGCACCAGGCAACAAGAAACCTCCCCCCCACCCAAAGCTATGTCTGGAGACAGGAGTGGCTCAGGATCAAGTGTCTGGCACCATTCTCACAGCTTCACGCTAATGGCCTTGCTAGACTCTTAAACCCTGTGCAGGCAAATGTGCGGCGCGCCCTAAAACATATTAGCCTATTCACATACCTTGACTATCTTTAATTTCATCAATAAGAGCTCTTATCTATCGTTCCTCACGCTAATGACCAAGCCACTAATTTCATCAAATAAAATCCATTTACGATATAATTGTGCTGATTTGCAGCGTCTGCTGCAGAGCAAAATACAGATTACTCAAGCATTTGTAGGGGCCATCATGGCAGATGACCTGGAACTGGAGCTTAATCTAACCAGCGAGTAAATTGCATTATATGTCAATAATGCAGTAATTTCAAGTAAAATATCAAGACACTTGCTTTGGCTTGGGAGGAAAAAACAATCATTTTCACAAGGTTCAGTGGAGCTAGTGGATACCAGGAACACCAGTCCCAGAATTCTGTGACTATTTCATCAGTCATAACTTCTGTATGAAAGACAATTTGAGACGTGATTATAGTCTGTGAAATTGTATGGAGGACTCCAGATTCCTAAGCATCATATTACAGGGAGATACTCATTATTTGAAAGAGGTTATTGTAGTACAAGTAGAAGGAAATATTATTTCACGTGGTTCTTATGAACCTGGTTACCCCCAAGGGTAGTTCAGGCTGTAAACAAATAATTCATTCTAAGCCAAATCAAAGGTCATAATGTAGAAACCCACAAAAATATTTTATTTGGCCTGAGCGATATTGTGAAATTACTGAATTTGATTATTATACTTAAAAAATGAATCGCCATTCTCATAAAAATCTGGATTTGCAGCTTCTTTTGAAAAAGAAATTAGATCTGGCAATAGGAGGCCTGCACTCCAGTTGCACCAGGCAGGAATCAAGGACCCCCGCGACCGGCATTTCCTCTCCAGTTTGCACAGTCCTCACGGTGCCCTCGTAATTCCCAACACCGAGGCCCACTGCCAGGGGCCACTTACAATCTCACCTGCACTGCCATATTTCTGGTAGTAGAGTAAAGATAAACGTGAACTATTTCTTGTGCCTGAGGCAGCACTATAGCATTATAGTTAGGAGTATGGACCCTAGAGGCAGACAGCCTAGTTTTGAATCTTGGTTCTTTTTACATTCTGGTTATGTAACTAGGCAAGTTGCTTAGCCTCTGTAAGCCTCAGTTTCCATGTTTGTAAAATAAGAATACCGTATTTTGACTATGTATAGCGCACACCCACATTTTTGGCCCAAACTTTCAGGAAAACAATCTTTCATTTTAATTTTTTAATTCAATTATTTATTTACTTATATTTAGAAACAGAACCGATTATTGTATTCCAGGGTATTATTTTACATCGGATATCGTTATTGCTTTCTGGAGTTACACTTTTAACTCATAAGCATAAACAAAATAATTAAAAACATTTATATAGATACAGAATTAGTACTACCCACATATAATGCACATCTTTACCTTTCCCTCAAAAACCTGAGCAAAAAAGTGCGCATTATACAGGCAAAATATGGTAATACTGTCATCTACTTCATAGGTTTGTTGTGAAGATTAAAACACCAGGAAGCCTCAGATCAGTGCCCCTGAGAGGCCTGCATGTCTCACCCAGCCCATCTCAATCTTTTATGTTACCCACCTGGCCCCTGTAGTCATTGGTCTTATGATACCTGATTTAAATAAATATTTGGGTATCATTTCATGAGGAATTATTAATAAAACTGATGCTCTGACCAGTGCAGCTCAATTGGTTGGGCATCATCCTGCAAAGTGAAAAGTCATCGGTTTGATTCCCGGTCAAAGCACGTGCCTAAGTTGCAGTCCCTGGTTGGGGTGTTTCAGATCAATGTTTCCCACGTTGATGTTTCTCTCTCTTTCTTTCTCCCTTCTTTTAAAAATAAGTAAACAAAATCTTAAAACAAAACAAAACTGAGTGTCCAGAAGACACTCCTCACTTCGAAAATCATTTTATGGAATACCTCTTCACTATCTGCACCAGCCCAGCCCTGAAACTAAGTTAACAGACCAGTATCCTCGGTGGATCGTGAAACTAAATTTCTTCCCAAACACTCCATTGTGATAAGATGCTATCCCGACCTCAACAGACACCATGTCTTCATGAAAAGGCAAATTTCAAAATGGGAGGAGATGTTTACAACACACATAGTGGCAGAGGATTAGTATCAAAAATAATATAAAGAATTTCTACAAACTAATGAGAAAAAGACAATCAGCTCTATAGAACAATGGGCGAAGAAATGAACAGGGAATTTACAGAGGAAGAAACAGGAATGACTTATTCACTTTTATTTTCTGGATTGCTCAATTTCATAGCAATCCAGGAAAATTAAAGTTAAAAGCACAATAAAATATCATTTCATACCCATCATATCAGTAAAATTTTTACAGTCTAACAGTATCACCACCAGGCCTATGCATTGCTGGTTGAATGAAGATTGGCCTGACCTCTGTGAAGAACACTTTGGAACTCCCTGGAAAACCTGTTCATCCAAGGTTCTAGCAGTTTCACTCTTAGGAATCAACCCCAGAGAAACCCTTGCAGAGATGCACCAAGAGACAAGCACAAAAATGTTTATGGCTCCATTGTTTGTAATAGCCAAAACTGATAACAACTTACATGCTTATGAGCAGAATAGATAAATTATGACACATTCATACAGTAGAGTAACATGCAGTCACGGTATCTACCAACAAGAAGCAAACTGTGCCCTGGCTCAGTGTGGCTCAGTGGATTGAGTGCCAGCCTGCAAACCAAAGAGCCATGGGTTCAATTCCCAGTCAGGGCACATGCCTGGGCTGCAGGTCAGGCCAGCACCCCCCCCACCACCACCCCGCAGTAGGGGGTGCACGAGAGGCAGCCACACATTGATGTTTCCCTCTCTCACTCCCTTCCCTTCTCTCTAAAAATAAATTTTAAAAACTTTTTTAAAGAATCAAATTGCATGGGAAAACACACACTATGACATCATTTATATAAAACAGCATGCAAAGCAGTTATTACATATTGGCTGGGGATACAGGTATAAAAATGTATGGGAATAAGTGCCAAATTTAGGATCTTGACTACCTAAATTTAGGAGGATGATAGGAAAAGAGATCCCAGGATGGGTCATTTCTTGAGTTGGGTAGGTGATACCTGGTTGTGTGTTAAATTAGCCCTTATACATCTTTGCATATGTTAAATATTATAAAACAAACAAAAATAAATGACGTTATTAATTTTTATTTTGCAGGTTTTCTTCATTATGTGAGAGCCAACTGAAACTTCTCCCAGGCTGTATTAGTTTCCTGCTGTTACTTTAGCAAATTGCCAGAAATTTAGTGGCACACAACTTTATTATTTTATAATATTGGCCTATCTCCCATCTTCAAAGCCAGCAGCATAGCACCTTCAAATCTCTCTCCCTGACCACCCCCACCATTTCTGTCACCTAATTTCCTCTGAATCTGACCCTCCTGTCTCCCTCTTATAAGGACCCTTGTGATTACCTTGGCCCACTCAGATAATCCAGGATAATTTCTCATTTCAAGTTCCTTAATTTAATTGCATCTGTAAAATCCCTTTACCATGTATAGTAACATATATTCACAGGTTTTGGGGATTAGGACATCTTTTGGGGGCCATTTTCTGCCTGACACACAGGACTTAAACATTTTGCACACCTGAGTGCTGTGTCTATTGTGCTCAGTGGAAACCCCCTGGCCTGCTTAGCTCTTACTAAGTATCTGAATCATTTTCTCTGAACTGGATGGGTTTTCCTAGAGACCTAGACATCCACAAAGCAGTCCAAGGTAAGCCCCGGGTGGGGGTGGGGGGCGGGGCGTAGAAAATCACAGAAGCTGGAAATTCCCAAGCTGGAGAAAAGGGTCCAAAACTACTAAGAGTGGCCCTGAACTAGAACGGTTAGATCTCCAAGTTTTCTCAGAGCAGCTGGACTGATCACTTTAAAACATAAATCTGATCATGTCCTTCTCCTGTGTAAAACTCGGTCAAAGCTTCTCCTTGGCTTTAGAACAAAGCCTTTGAAGTGATCCCAGTTTCTCAATGTCAGCCCTACTGACATTTCTGGCTGGATAAGTCGTTGTTGCCAGGGACTGTCCTGTGCACTGCAGGATGTTTAGCAGCACCCGGGGCCTCTCCCTCTTAGATGCCAGTAGCACCCCCACAAACCCACACAAACACATTTGTGACAACCAACTTGTGAAAGTCTTGACAAATGTCCCTGGGGGACAAAACTGCCCTCCTCGGAGAACTCCTGTCCTGGAAGGTCCAACAGGATGTGGGCCCTGCCCAGCTCTCTACCCTATTTTCTCTGCTGTAGCCACCTAAAGGAGACCACCCCGCCCACCCCACCCCACACCCCCTGCCCCGCCACCAGCTGAACACTGCAGGGTCCCTCCGGCCTCTGGGTTTCTGCATACACCATTCCCTCTTCCTGGGTCGCTCCTTCCCACATCTCCTCACCTGGTGAAGACTTTCTTTGTGTTGAAGGGGAGCAGAGTTTTGCAACCCTAAAATATGCCATTTTTGGAATATTATTTCCTTAAGCAGGTTATTTAAAAAAACAAACACAAAAAAACCCCGAGACTCAGGAAAAAACTCTGACCTTCCCCAAAATTGCCTAAATGAATTTAGACAGAGAACCTGCTCCAGGAAGGGAGCTAGCATCGTAGATAACTATATTTTGATAGAAACTAAGTGTGGCAGACAGGGAGGAACCTAGAAAAGCTGTTTGTTGGGCCCCCTTCTGTGTCCTATTGTTTCTGGGTAGCCTGGCGAGAATTTGTTTACCAAATCTTTGTGCCTTCCCATCTATCTCTGAATTGCCTACCTTCCCTTTGAAGCATAAACTACTACCCCCTTCTGCTTAGCTCAAGGTGGCATATAAACCTCAATTGCCTGACTTGTCCTTGGGTCCCCTCTTCTTACAGGAACCCCTGTATGTACATACACAATTAAATTTGGTTATTTTCCACTGTTAATCTGTCTCCCGTCCACTTGATTATTAAGCCAGCCAGAAAAAACTCAGAGGGAAAAGGGGAAAATTTCCCCTCCCCCACAGTGTTTGGGTCTAAACATCTTCTGCTCAGACACCCCTCTCGGCTGCCGTTTCAGAGACTGCTGCTCTGTGCTGCAACAGGGTCCTCATCCTGGGTCATTGGTGTCCAACCTTTTGGCATCTCTGGGCCTCACTGGAAGAAGAGCTGTCTTGGGCCACACATTAAATACACTATGACACATAATCGCACAAAAAAATCTCATAATGTCTTAAGTAAATTTACGATTTTGCATTGGGCTGCATTCACAGCCATCCTGGGCTGCATGCAGCCCACAGGCCACAGGCCGGAAACCCCTGCAACCCTCTTCACACCTGCCATTATTTGTCCCTTCTCCACCAGACCGTCACCCCCAGGAGGGTAGGGCCTGACTGTCTTGTCCTGCTGAGTACAGTTCCTATGGATTAGTGACTACATACATACATGGTCTGTATTATCTCAGGATGGCAGACACTGTTGGCCCAACCCCCACCTGTCCCATGATCACATGCCCGGAACAGGAATCAGACCATGAAGCCAGGTAAATCCCCAGGGAGGCGCTGGGATTCACTGTCTGCTCCTTGTTGGGTCTGGACTGTGTTGGTCCCATTAAAAATTAAACAGTAACTCAGAGTGTGATCTGAAAAAGAGCCTTTTCCTGAGGGCCGTGAACCCAAGGATTCCTATGGCTACGCGTGAGGAATCCTTTGCCCCAGGGGCTCCTGTTAAATGATGCTCTACATTCGGGAAGGGCCAGGACCATGAACTGGTACCAGCTGCCAGGACTGTTTGGGAAGAGAGCCAGACAGTGGTGACTCTGCAAACAGCGAGCAGCTGTGCAGGGAGAAGGCTGTCACCTATTGGGTCTGGTACAACAGAAGTTCACAGGACAGCAATCCCAATAAGAGAAATCTAGACCTTCGCCAGATTCCCTTTGTCCACCCCAATGTGAGGCATCTAAATGCAGGCAAAGCAAAGATCTAACACACTACAGAAATTCTGCCCCATCTTGTCAAACGATCAATGCTTTCACCTGACTCAAAAGTTGTAGCTGAGATTCTGAAATAAACTCCTCTAAACAGTGCTGAAAAGACAAAGCCCAGCCCCCGGCAGCGGGTGCCTGAATTTTCCGTGACAGACGGGCTGTCCTTGCTCTCCGCCTGGGCCCGTTCCTCCGTCTCCCGGCGCAAAGTTACCCAGGTTAAGTCACTCATGTTACCAAAGCCTGTATTCCTTCTATTATGTACTTAGTGCATTCCTTTAAACATATATACCTTTCTCCATAACCCAAATAGTCATTTTCTGACTATATAAATCATGTATGCTCCTTGTAAAAAATGCAAACAACACAGAAAAAGTATAAAGACAAAAATCACCGTGAGATAACCACCACCATTCTGCTGACCCTGCTTTTCTACATCTCTTTATCCAAATGTACACATAAATGTGATTTTTACATCCGTAAGGCAAACTTCTTTGCTCAAATACACATATTAAAAAGGGAATTTTCTATTAGCATCACTAATAGCAAACTGCCATCACTTGCCAGAGTAGAAGGTAGCCCCCAACAAATACAGGGCAAACAAAACAGCGTGATTGAGTATCTGTCCAGTCAGATGCCAGAGCCCCCAGGGATCCCAAGCCCGAGGGCCGGTCTCCAGCAGTTTAAAAGGGGAATTAGCAAGTATTGGAGAAGCTTGACAGGTTAGACCAAAGGAAGAGTTTCTGCCAGATACAAATAGAAGTACTGAAAGAAAATTAAAAGACAATCTTTCTCTACTCCTACTGTTATCTGTTCCACATCTGTGCGGTAACCTAAACTTTCTGGGCTACCCTCAAGTACCTCCCACGGTCTATGGAGAAGGCAGGGGACGGAGCCCACAGGGTGCCCTGCAAACAGCATGGAGGGGAAAGGCCCCATATGCACCAGCCCCTTGCCCCCAGAAGCCTCAGTGAAGGACCAAGCCTCTCACTGCACCGCTGAGGGACCAGTGCTGATCCTGCCGTGCCCGCGCCCCCAGGCAGGCCTCCTCCCTCAGCCCCGAGTCCACAGGAGATGTCAGGACTCTTTTTCCTCCTTTTCCACAAAGACTCTTCTGTCTCAGGAACCAGCATTCCTGGGCAGGAGACCCAAAGTCTTGTGCGTGTCAGCGTTGGGACAAGATCTTCTGCCATGGGCTGGGTCCCCTGGAAGGGGTGAGAGACAGCAGGGACAGTGTGCGGCAAGCAGGGCACCCACGGTGCAAAGCTGAAGAAGGCGCTCACTCTTGGTTGCAGACCCTCACAGCCCTGAGGGTGGGCACCTTGCCTGTCTAGCCCTCTTCCTGGCCCTGGGAGGCTGAGCGGGGCCGTGAGACCGCCAATACGGGACCGTAGGACAACTGGGTATTCACGTGAAAAAAGAAAGCATTGGATTTTTACCTCACTTTACCCTACACCATATACAAAAAATAAATTCAATGTATTAAAGCATAAAGATGAAAGGAAAGCTTAAAACTTTTAAAAATATAGGAGAAATTTTAAAGTTGCTTTGTGATCTGCGGGTGAAGGATTTCTCAAAAAGACACCAAAGAACAAATTAAATGTTGATAAATTCAACTGTTACAATTCTTCTGATTGTTTTTCTAAAGTCACCATAAACAAAGTTAAAAAACCAAATGCAAACTGGGAAAACACATCTGCATCGCATATAACTGACAAAAGATTAATATCCAGATTCTATGGGGGAGGGTGAGACAAAAGACTGAACAGAAAATTCACCAAAGAGGAAACATACATATCCAATAAATACACAAAAGATGTTCAAATGCACTACTCACCAGGGAAACGCAAGTTAAAATTACAAAGAATTGCCGGTTCACACCCATCCCGTTGGCAAACACGTAGAGGCCTGACAATGCCGCGTGACAGTGAGCGAGAGGTAGGGGGACTCTGAGCCGGCAGGAGTGAGGGTTAGGGGGGCAGCTTGGTGTTTGCTATCTGCTAAAGGCAAAGGCGTGTATGTATTCACAGCCTTTTACCTGCATTCCTTTTTGTTTTTCCACTAAAAGAGTTGACAATTCTATCTTCACACTTGACAATACAAATGGAAATTGCTTTTTTTTTTTTTTTGGTCCCACTACTCCCCTCCAAAACCACTCTCTTTTAGATACGGAGGCGGAGCAAGTCTCCCTTGTCATGCTATTAGAAAACACCCAGAGTCACAGCACCACAACCTCCTGGTGAAGCAGAACAAGAAATACAAAACTGATAGAAAGAGGCTCCCCTCTCTCCTTATCTGACTGGTAGAGTCACTCCTGGCTGAGTGGGTGCCATCAAGGGACGGGCGGGAGGTCTCATTACTGAGGGATCAGGCACCATTGGCATGTGGCCTCTCATAGGCGGCCTCATTCCAGGAGCAGGTCCCACTGGCATCACCCCAGGAGAAGGAGGACCCCCAATAAGGGGTGCTGGCAGCACACCAGGGTGAGGAGGGCCGGGAGACTGGGGGCAAGTGGGATCGCTGCCCCTGCAGGAGGAGGAGCAGAGAATGGAGTAGGAGGTACCTTCCGGTTGTTTTGTGAAGCAGGCTCTGAGCCTGCTCTTCCATCCATTTCTGACAGTCGTCTTTCACACTCCTTGGGTTCCCTGCCACTGCAGTGTGTCTTTCTCACAGGCAGAGAGTCATGGGTGAGGTATGTGTCAACAGTAAAACTTGGGCACATTGTTCTGTGGGCTGTTGGCCACTCCACTAGGCGCTGCTGGGAATGACTTACCTGGATTCTTCTAACCTCAATTCTTCCAAAAGTTGGCATCCGACTACATCTTCCTCAGTTCAGCACTGAACGCAGCCCTTTCCTCTTTAGATGCTTCGCCTTCAATGGCTCCCCGTCGCCTATGAAAGAAACGTCAAACTCTAATGACATTTTAGCCTTTTGCAGTGTAACAACTTTTGGTTTATATTCCACCCTGCCTTATGTTCTGAATACTCCTCTCATAAAATTAACTGCACAGGCCGAAATATCTCTTTTAAATCTTTAACCATAAGAAATGTTAAATAAGGGAGTGGTGGAGCTGGAGGATAATCTAATTTTATACCTCTGTGTTACAGGTGAGAATGAGAATACTGGGGCCCAGGGAGGCTGAGTGTCTACCCAAGGCCACCCCACAGGATGGAGGCTCGGAGGAGATCCCAGCCTTTTCTGAGTTCCTGACCAGGGCTTGTACCACTGTTCTTCTCCTCCTGGGCCGACCTATCACAGGCCTGGCTATGGGGGTACATGGAGTCCAAACCACTTTGGCTCCCTTCACATCACCTTACTTCACACAGCCCAGCAGTGACAGCCACCCTTTGTCACAAAGTAAATATATGCCAGGAAGCTGGACAGGAAAGCACTTTCTGTGCCGGCAGCTTGCCGGTCCTGAAGCACTCTATCCCTGGACTGGGGTGCCCTTGTATTCACCTTGTCAACAGAGAGCAGCTAGATCTCTCCTTTACTGTAATTGGGTTAGTCTTTTGGGTTTGCCCTCTTCCCAGCTGTCAAAAGAGATTATACAGAAATGTACTGCTGCATCGACCACAGTTCAGGTGCAGGCTGAGGCCAAAGCAGGAGGAAATTTCCAAATCCATTCATTAATCACCTTAAATACCAGGTTGCTGCGGGCTGCATTTTCTTCCAGCTGTAATCACTTTCGCTCCAGCTGGAGCTCAGAGGTCATCCTGTGAGCTGCAGTGCCTTCAGCAAAGACCTGGGTGCAAACACAAAGAGGGTGGGGGTTGGGGCTGCCCATGAGGGTCTGTACTCACCCGGGCAAGTGTTCCCATGCCTGAGAGGGCGTGACATTAAATGGCAAATTTTTAAAAACATGATGAGTCAAGATGGAGCCCACAGAAGAATGAAAAAGCTTTTCTTCTAAAAAAGGGGCCATGAACTTTCTTGTACTAGACCCCCAGCCTAGCTATGTCTTATCCATTCAGGCTGCTGTAACAAAGTAGCATGCACTGGGTGGCTTAAGAACAACAAAATATTATATCTCACAGTTTTGGAGGCTGGACATTCAAGGTCAGGGTGCCAGGCATGGTGGCATGGTCGGGTGAGGAGGGCCCTCTCCCAGGCTGCAGACTTTTCATTGTATCTTCTTAAGGAGAAGGGGGCAGGAAGCTCTGTGGGGCTTCATTTATAAAAGTACTAATCCCATTCACAAGGGCTTTACTCTCAAGACTTAGGCACCTCCCAAAAGCCCCACCTTCTCATCCCACCATCTTCAGGGGCTAGGATTTCAACATACGAATTTGGGAAGACACACATATTCAGACCATAGCAGTTTCTCAACTGTAATGGGTGGAAGGAGTATCTGTTTCCTGAGAACCCCCTAGGTGCCTGTAACAGTGAAGCCCAGCCCGTTAGGCTTCCTGCATCAGCACCTAAGGGGGTCTACGAGTCAGGTTCTGTGAAGACCTCTGACAGTACACCCCAAGGGTCCTCAAACTTCAGTGAGCAAAAAAATCATCTAGAGAGGGTGTTTTTAGGGGCAGCCCCAGAGGCTCGGACTCTGAGGAGGGACCTGAGATTTTGCATTCTAACGTGATCCAGGTATGCCAAGGCTACAGGTGTGTGGTCCACACTTTGAGGGACACTGGTGACTACTTCACTTCACAGATGAAGCCACAGAGACCGGGTGCCTTGCCCAATGGCACACATCCGTTAAGAACAGGAGCCACAGAAACCAGATCCCCATACTCCAGCAGCCCCTTTCCGTCGACCTGTCACTGTTCTCAGGGAGTTTGAGGAAGGAGGGAGTAAGTGAGGACCATGCTCTGTAAGTTTCCATAAATGTTTGTTAAGCAAATGAGTATTCAAGCAAATGAATAAGCCCGTCCTCATTCTTCCTCTGAGGCAAGGCAAGTAGCACAGGGAGCAGCAAAATCGCCTTTTTCGCGGGGTCTCAGTTTCCTTAATGGTAGCCAATATTCGGGAAGCACTTACCAGGCGTTTGTCCTCTCCATGAACCTATGGGATAGGTACTATTATCATTATCCCCATTCTACAGGTGAGGGAACTGATACTCAGAGAGTTTAGGTAATGTGACTAAAGTCACACAACCAGAGCGCAGAGGCGGGATTTAAACAGACGCGCTCTGACTTCAGAGCCGAAACTCTTCGCCGTTCTGCCTGAAGGGTCTGTATCTTTGGGAGCCTCCGCCTCAGTCTGGCTGCCTTCCTGGAGGCCCTCCCCTTTCCCTGCCCTCTGAGCCCTCCCACCCTTGCCAACCAGCTCAGCCCACAGCTCCCTTTGACGATCCCCCTGTGCTGTGCGGCAGCTCTACTCATTTAAGCCCCTCGGGCAGCTCTCTGGGTCTGATCCAGTCCACCTGACCCCCAGCCAGCGCTTCTCAGGAGAGCAGTGCTGGCCTTCGAGTGGGCGAGAAGGGCACCTGGCCCTGGCCCTGTGCCTTAGAGGGCCTTGCCCTGCCCCTTCTCTCGCCATGCCCTTTCCATTAGGGTGGAGAGTCAGCAGGCAGATGGGGGGGAGTCAAGGACCTGAAGCCCGTCTTCTAGAATGTTCCGAGTACCCAGTACCCTAGAATTCCTTGCATAAATGTGTCCCTGAGCCATTCCCAGGGCTTGCAAGGAATTGTCCCCTGGCCCATCTTGATTGATTTTAGAGAGGGGAAGGTAAAGAGAGAGAGAGAGAGCAAGAGCAAGAGTGATGTGAGAGAAAAACATCAACTGGTTGCCTCATACACACCCCAGCTGGGGACTGAACCCGCAACCTAGGTATGTGCCCTGACCAGGGATTGAACCAGTAACCTTTTGGTTTATGGGACAATGCTCCAACCAGCTAAGCCACCCCAGCCACGGCAGGTTTCTTTCTTTTTAAGATTTTTGGTTTTTTATATTTAGAGAGAGGGGAAGGGAGGGAGAAAGAGAGGGAGAGAAACATGTGTGGTTACCTCTCATGCACCCCCATCTGGGGACCTGGCCCGCAACCCAAGCATGTGCCCCAACTGGGAATTGAATCGGTGACCCTTTGGTTTGCAGGCCGGCACTCAATCCACTGAGCCACACCAGCCAGGGCGAGGGCAGTTTTCTTTCTATCTTTTATTTTATTCTTATTATAGAAATAATAAATATGGTTCATTTTTTTAAAATAAATAAGAAATAAAAAGGTAACAGTTCCATCACTAAAACTCCCTTTGTTGTGTGTGCACTGTGTGTGTATTTTTTTTTCAATTCAGCACAAAATGGAGTTACTTTTGCTAGTCCCCATCACCAAACCAAATAACTTAATAACTAATCTACTTACAGTTTTAATCTCTCCCAGCAGTGAAATTTTAAATCAATCAGCCTAGAATTTCCTGATCAACACTAGTGAGGTCACCTGCCTGATAAAAAGTCCTACCTACCCCTGAGGAAAGTTGTCCTTGTCTGAAATAATTCATTCTCTTAACTTCTTAGTCCCACCTTCTGAGTATTAAAAGCCTTCCATGCTGTACAACTCCTGGGAGCGTCCTTCTAGTTGCTACACGGGATGCCGCCCAATTCAGGAATCGCTTAATAGAGCCAATTCGATTTTCGAATTGACTCAGTTGAAGCTCGTTCTCTAACACTGCAAAGGTAACTACGAGAACAAAAATACCAGAAGTCTCAAGTTGCCACCAGTCAAAGACTGCTTAAACTATGGCGCCTACGTACAATAGAACGAGATGCAGATGTAACAAAGAATTAGGAAGTTCTCATAAGACAAAATATTTCTGGGATAAATTTGCTCCATCCAACTAGATGGCTGCCTTGTTGTTACTTGTACGGAGCACTCCCCTCCCTCAGGGCCTCCTCAGGGGATGTTCCCTCTGCCGTGAATGTTCAACTCCAGGTATACGCATAGGTCATTCTCTCACTTTCTTCAGGTCTGGGCTCAAATATCATTTCACCGGCAAGGCTTTCACTAACTACCCCAGGTAAAATAGCAACAGTTTCCCATACACACACACTCGCTCCTTATACCCTTAACCTGCTTTTTGCCATAGCATTTATCACTCTCCACTATATGTTTACTTGTTTATTTATTTCCCACAAAAATGTAAGCTCCACGAAGGCAAGGAATGTAAGTTTTGTTCACTTCCAAGTACCTAAAAATGTGTTTGGCACGTAGTAGGTGCTCAGTAAATATTTATTGAATACATGAATATATTAAGTGAAAAAGCAAAATGTTGGGTAGTGATTTTTAATATGCAAGGTATTTATGTGTTTTTAAAATTTTCAAATCAGCAAGTATGTATTCAGCGCTACTGTTACCATTCGTGTTTAGCTAAACATTGAGAAGGGGAGCAAGAGACTAGACATTGAGCTTAATAAGCTGGGAAGCAGGCGTCTGCTTGCTCCTCCAGCAAGCTACAGCTTTTCACACTCCAGGGGATCCTAGCACTGCCCTGCCAAGGGATTAACACTCCTCCCTTGCCCCCTCCAGTACCAGATTGTTGTGGGGTACAGGGGGAGGTGCTGGACCATAGAGGCCTGTCAGTCTAACTGGGGGATGAACCCTATTCAAAGCCTGCAAAAGCTTGGGAAGTTAATTGGTCATTTTGAGTAACCACCTGGTCTGTCCCAAACCCAGGCTCCTGGTTATAACCCCAAGGAAACAAACTCTGTCTCTTGCTTGTGACCTGCACTCACAAGGTGCATGCACCTATTCTCTTCAAGGCCTCCAGGGGGGAGCCTGAATACCGACGCAGAACAATGGACTGCAGCTGGAAACACCTGCTAAGATACTGGATGCTGGACTGGGCTACACTTTAATATGAAGCATGAACTCTGGACAGTGGTTTTCATCCTGCCCCTATTGAAGACCGGATTGGACTTCTGCATGGCGGAATAGAAGATGGGACATTGGGAAGTCAGGAGGGAAACCCCTTTAAATGTACATCACCAATAAACTGTACCAGAGCCACATCCTCCCACGTGGGTCTCAGGAGATTCTTTTCCTGTAGACACTGCAAGAACCCCACTTTCACCAATAACACTACTATGTAGAAAATTGTGTAGAAACTGCCCATGAAGGATCAGAAAGTTGAATAGTCGTATATAACCCAATTCAAAAGATAAGACAAGCCATAAAATAAGGATAAGAAGGAATATGCGGAGAGCAAGCTTAAGTTAGAGACTTTTTAAGCAATGATTTACAATTACAAACAATGTAGCAATGATTAACCATGTACCTATCTATTTTTTTTCAATTACACTTTACTTTCAATGTCTTTTTATATTGGTTTCAGGTGTATAGCATAGTGGTTAGATAATCATATACTTTATAAAAATGTTCCCCCTGATATTCCCAGTACCCACCCGGCACCATGTATAGTTACTATTTATTTATTTATTTTTTAAAGACTAGTTAGGCATCTGGCCAGTGTGGTTCAGTTGGATGGAGCATCATCATCCCATAGACCAAAAGCCTGCAGGTTTGACACCCGGCCAGTGCATATACCCAGGTTATGGGTTTGATCCCCAGTCGGGGCTTACAAGAAGGCAACAAATCAGTGTTTCTCTTTCACATCGATGTTTCTTTCTCTCTGTCTCTGTCTCTGTCTCTCTGTCTCTGTCTCTGTCTGTCTCTCTCTTTCCCTACTCCCTTCCTCTCTAAAAGCAATGAAAACATGTCCTCAGGTGAGGATTTTTGAAAAAGGAGAAAAAAAGATTAGTTAGGTAAATGTTTCAATGTGTATGAAATATCTTTAAAAGGTTATAGAAGAAATAGGTCATGCTTGTTGCCTGCAGGAAGGTGAACTTGATGGCTGGGAAATGGAGTGGGAGGGACATTTTTCACTATGTTCTATTTGTAGACCTACGGAGTCACTCTGACAGGACTCAGGGAGGCTGTCATGATTGAGTGCTCTTTGTGGCTCTTATTCCAGTTCTACCAGGGGCCCAGAGTATCCCAGGAGGCCCATCTCTTCTAAAGAATCTGACAAGGCACCAGCTTTCCGGGATGGCTCCCTGTTATGCTCCTGCCTAATCTAAAAATAGACTCTGCGAGAAAGAGGCTGATAAGCACATTTTCAGGGACCCTAACCCCTGCAAGTGCAAATGAAGGCCACATACATTCTTAGTCTTCAACTCTGTAATTGAATCTTCATTTATTGGGTTCAAAACTAAACTAAAAAGTCTGTTTAGTTTTTTTCATAAAATAAAAGGCACCATTTTCATTCTCACCAATAACTTTATTGGTTTGGATATTTTCAGTATGTCAGCTATCTCTTGCTATTGGTTTCTAATGCGTAGAGGTTGGGGATGTTGCTAAGCATCTTCCAATGCATAAGACAGCCCCACAGCCAAAATGTTAATGGTGCCAAGAAACTGCACAAACCACCTCTGACACATTTGATCAGTCACAGCACCTTCTCCATACACTACACAAATATTTCTTTGCATTTCAGTTGCATTTTTTCCTTTCTTTAAATAATAAACTATAACATACCAAAAATGTTGCATATTTTCTTCCATCTTCAATATTAAAACGTCTGCACAAAAATTCACCAAATTTGATTTTTTTTTAATGCACACTGATCTGACAGCTGTCACAATACAATCTAACAAAATTGTTTTGAATAAAGTTAAAGACAACTAAGTGCTACTAGAGCCATCTTACGTGATAAAACCAACAAACTTTTTTGGTCAATCCAACAGTAAAAAATGTGAATCTGCAGAGATTTCATTCAACTTGTTCAAGGTATGAATTTGATAAGAACAATTTTCTTGCTCATTTTCACAGATTTTATTAGCAATTAAAAGTTCATTAAATAAAGAATTTGTAAAGTTCTTTGCTCACAAATTCAATGAGGAAACTGTTCCATAGGAGATTGCTCACTTCCAGTGTTCCTGGTTTTTAAAAATGTAAGGGGATAATCTTTTGAATGCCTACTTTTTTTGGTTTTTTCCTTTTCTGAGTTGCACTGTTATATTTTCTAAATCAATCCCAACTTGTATTCACTTCCTATGAGCTAAGAATTTACAAAGTAAAGATGTTTTTCTTTGAAAACATTCAAAATTATTAACATTACTAAGCAAAATGCAAAAAAAGGATAAATATAAAATTTTAAAATTTATTTAAATAAAGCAGAATTTTAAATTTAATTTTTTACTTTTAATTTAATTTTATTAAATATTATTACAGAAACAAAACTTCACAATTCTAGGGGGGGTTTTGCAATTAAATATTATTATTTTTTAAAAACTGGTACAAAATGTCTTATCAATAATACAACCTATAGGTTGAAATTCAGATACAATGAATTTGGATAAAAACCCAGAGTCAGTTAACAGTCTAGATAATAGAGAGGCTCCTGTGAATTATAAACTTTCTAACTGCCTGGTCTGAACATCACGGGAAAGCTGTCTCACAAAGTGTTCTCTGCTTCAGCTTCAGGAAACCTTCACCTTCAGGTCACCAGAGGGTGTGCAGGTCCAGTCAGGGTTAGGTGCTTTTTTCAGATGTGTCACCTGACTCCAGACATCTATTCCCTGGAGTTTGGTAGCCCAAGGATTAGTTAGCAGTATTGACAAGGACCTTACCAGTGAGGTTGAAGAGTGTCTTTCTGGGGATATCTTTCCCAATAGGCCAAATTTCCAGTTTGCAAAGTGTGTTGCTTCAGGTCTTCATCTACATGGAGTACACTGTCAGGAGGCTGCTCTACCAGAACATGGCTAATTTTGATAGAAGGAATTCGGCCTTTTCGATATTGAAGAATGATGCCTTTTATAAGCTGCAAATCAAAAGAGGCAGGGGACAGGTACGCTGGGCACCCTGTGACTGTTTCAGAGGATGAGAGTTCATGGGTATCGAAGGAGGTGGATCTGAGATTTAGAATGACCAAAGTAGTTGAAGGGTCTCCACACGTTTTGCCAATTACATTTTAATAATGCCATTCGTGTGTTCCACGAAACAAGAGGATTAAAGGTGGCAACTTTAGTGAAAGTGTTGTAAAACCAGCCAAGCAGCACAGACTTGTCAAAGCACCTGATAAAATCAGTTTCCTGGTCGCGGTGGCGTTTGACGGTTCCCCTGGTAGGGAGACTCTTTTCCAAAGGGACTGTTAGCCACTGAGGAGGCAACAGTCTGTCTACAAGGGAGAGCAGAAGTCCAGTGAGAAAACATACAGACCATGGCTAAAACATATTTATATCCATGAGGCAGGGAAAGCTGTGTCAAATCCGTCTGCAAACCTTGAGTAGCCCATTAGGAAATGTAAGATATCTGGGATCAGCGGGAATAAGCTTCCCTGGCTATATTTTGGACAAGTGGGAAAAATGAAGTAGGTGCTTTTTTCAGCTTTATTAATACTTCCCCACCAACACTGATTCATGCATGCTATCATTTTCCAGTGGACCAGTGGCTTAATGCATGTACAGTAGTTAGGAGTGGAAATTATAGAGCCATAGGACTGAGTTCTTATTTGGCCTGAACCAGAGCATTCTCTTTTTATCAAACCAACAACTGCTGGATTACCATTCTTGTTTTTCCTTTTCTGAAGCCGATTGCTGGGCTTCTCTAGCCAGTTTTTCTAAGTTATTATTTGGGGAAATATCCCTTTGGACCAGGGTGGAAGTTGTTTCCTTTAAAGGCACCATTCCTTGCAGGAGTGTCAGCAAGGTGGCCTCCTTTAGCTTTCAGAGAGTCAACTTCAGAATGCCCTGGGATCTTAATAATAGCTAAGCAGAAGGTGAAAGGTCAGCATCCAATAATTCTTTAGCACACTGGCCATTTTTAATTTTATTTCTGCTGGAAGTAAATAAGTCACTTTGTTTCCATAGCATTCCAAAATCATGAGCTACTCAGAAAGCATATCTATTGTCAGCATAAATGTTGGCAATTTTGTGCTTGGCCAGGGTGCAGGCCTATGTGAGTGCATGTAATTTGGCTTGTTGGGCCATAGCAGGTAAAGGCAAAGATACCACTTCCATGACATCAAAGGGCATTGGCATTACATATCCTGCACAACGTTTGCCACTGTCCCCTTTTACGTAAGCATCATCAGTGAACCAGGAGAGTCCACATTACTCAAAGGCGCTTCCTGCAGCAGTGACGAGGGTCAGTAGGTGATCCCTCTGTGTTAGGCAGTCAGTTCTGGGGTTTTAAGGTCACTTCATAAGCAAAGATTCCGTATCCTGCCTCAAATATCTTACAACTATAACTACATATATAAAAATGCAGGAAAAATATAAAATCTTTCATATGGCAGTGTTCCTCAGACGCTGTAGAATATTGCTACACAATGGTCCCCAACACATCACACCTCCCTGTGTCCAGCTCCTTTGCAATGATTTTTGCCATGCCCCTCATCAAAAAATAGAGTCTAGCCCCAGCTGGTGTAGCTCAGTGGATTGAGCATCGGCCTTCAAACCAAAGGGTCTCAGGTTCGATTCCCCACTCAGGGTACATGCCTAGGTTGCAGGCCAGGTCCCCCATTGCGCGAGAGGCAACCACACATTGATGTTTCCCTCCCTCTCTTTCTTCCTCCCTTCCCCTCTGTCTAAAAATAAAAGTAAATAAAATCTTTAACAAAAAATAAATAAAGAGATAGAGTCTATACCCTCCCTCCACTGTTGGACCTAGGTGTTTCTCAAGGCTTCATTGATCAATAAAATGAGACAAAAGTAACACTGTGTAACTCCCAAGACCAGACTCTTGCTTTTGCCCTCCAGGAACATTTCTGCCACTATGTGAAAAAGCCCATTCTAGCCTAGACGATGAAAGGCTATTTGGAAAAGAGCTGAGGCATCTCAGACGCCAGCCAGCGTAACTGCCGAACATGTGAATGGAACCAGCCTAGACCATCCAGCCCCCCTGTTGTGCTGCTGGCTGACTGCAGCCACATAAGTGACCCCAACAGAGATTGGCAGAAACATCACCGAGCTGTCCCAGGCGAAGAATTGTGAGCAAATAAATTATTGTTTTAAGCCACGAAGTTTCAGTGTGGTTCATGACACAGCAACAGGTAACTGACAGAGACAACTGTGTGCAACTGCTGTGAACACAGTTAATTCATGAATGCCTCCACGATCACAAATTAGAACAAAAAAAAGAAAACGAGCCCTTGGCAGAATTGAGAAACAGTATTTCGTTATGCCAGGACCTACTGAATTCATGCTCTTTGAGAGGAGGGATGTGACAAATTCATTTGTCTTTTCTCTTATCTACATGTATCAGCCAATTAAATTCTTTCTCCTTCCAAGGCAGTGACTGTCTCCAAGGTCAGCAGCAGCACAGCCGACAAACCTTCACAGCATTTGGACTCAGAAATCCTTTCTAAGGGCAATATTATCCTGGCCCCAGTTTAGTAAAACGATTGAGGCCTTTTTTTGGGATTTGCCTGTGAATTATGACTAAGGAAGATTGCTAATGACCATTCAATTTTTAAATATGCCAATTTCTTACACAGCAATCCAGCATTAAGGAAAGTATCCAATAGAAATAAAAGGACCAATTATTAGAGTAGCTGGGCAAAAAAAATGTTTATCACAAGCACTGTTTAAAGTAGGAAAAGGTGGTTGATCGGGGTCTATCCACATTAGCAAATGTTATGCTGTTGAATAGACTGTTATATCTATTCTTTCTTTCATTCATTAAACATTTGCTGAGTATCACCTATGAAGCCAGCACTGTTCTGAACACAGAAACACAGAAAGGACCAAGATGGCGTGTGTTACTCATGGAATTTACATCTTGATGGAGAACGACAGACCATAAACAAGTAAGTATTTTGCCACTTGGTGGTAAGTTGGTGCTATAAAGAATAATGAAGGTGGGTCCAGAGACTGAGCCCGGAAGGAATTGAGAGAAGGAACTTAGTGGCTATCAGGAGGAAAGGCAGTCTGGACTGAGAAAACCACAGGTGGAAAGGCCCTGGCTTGGGAGTGTGCTTGGTGGGGTAATTAAACATCAAGGAGACCAGGGTGGCATGGGGACAAGGATAGGAGGTCAAGTCAGAGAGAAGAGTCACAGAGTAGGGGGGTGGGGTGTGTATGTATAGGTCACATTGGGCCTCGCAGCTGCTGGTGAGGGTTTTGGATTTTACTCTACATAGGATGGGAAACCACTGGAAGGTTTTGAGCGGGGGAGCAGCATGAACTGACAGGTTTTTTAAGTGGTCCTTCTGGCTGCTGTGAGAACAGGCTGAAGGAGGCTGCTTATAGTGCGACAGATACGGAGAGGATGGAGCTAACACCAAGGTAGGGAAAAGTGGTTGGATTCCAAATTAGTTTTGATGGGAGGGCCCACTGGGCGTCCTGGCAGAATTGGATGTGGGTTGTGAGAAGGAGCCAAGTGGCCGTTCAGTAATATTAATGACAACAACTAGTTTTGGAGTAATGTGAGCTTAGCATGATCCCATTTATGTTCAAGTAAACAACAAATAAAACACCCTCTCCTCCTTGTGCATGGATATTTGTGTAAGTGTTACATGGCCACTCCTAGAGCTGCCATGACAAAATACCACTGGCCGGGTGGTTCAGACAAGGGAAATGTA
>PVJD01012072.1:0-42059 GCA_004026545.1 Mormoops blainvillei | reverse complement strand
AGGGGCAGCCGTAAATCATACTCAGAGCAGTCAGGCAGGTGCTCCTCCTCACCTGCGCAAAACACCAAAGGTTTATTTTTTTAAGAAAATAGAATAGTTTCCAGACTGGAGGATATGAGGGACCACTTATGACTGCTGGATGCTGAGAGCCCCAGCCCTTTTCCCCACCCGCAAGGATGCTGGAAGTTAGGGCTTCACCCTCCACACAGGAGCTCAGGAGAATCTTATCCGGGGAATTCGACCAGCCCAAGACAGTAGATCTAGACACCGACATAGCGGTTCCCCAACTCAATGACCCACTGCTTCTTTTATTTATAGTTTCTGTTGCTGTTCTTTTTACTTTTCTTTCTGCCTCCTCTTATCAGAGTTACTTTGTATTTTCCCAATCTAGCTATTATAACTGTTTGTTCTTTTCCTCTTGTCTCCAGTATTTTTTTGGGGGTGAATCAGATGCCATTCCAAGACTGTATGTTCTTACTGAAGGAATTCAGATTTTTGTAATCAGAGACCTGATAAGCAATTTTGCTACTGTACATAGGACTCTCATGACCTCTTTGTGGTTACCCATATTCTTATATTTGCTTTCATTGCATTTTTGATTGTTTTTTTAAATTTAAAGATTGTTTTTGTTGCATTTTCTCCTGCCCTCCCCTTCCCAATATACTTACTTACTGAAAGGTTACACTGCTTGCCCACAGAATAAATACAAATTAAATGAAGGTTTCTTCCTTTTGTGCCCTGACCAGAAGTTGGCCTTGGTGGGAATATGGCAGCTGGCAAGGGTTCAGAACAGCAGTATTTGCCCAGGCTCTAATCTGATGATGAAGAATAATCATTCTTTTGTGCTTAAATTGTTTCTTTTTTAATTCTAAACATAGCCATACAAAATACAGCAGCTTGAAATTCAGAAGGAAGGGAAATTGTTGATAAGTTCAGGAGCATGCCATAATTTCTCACTAATGTCCCCTGTATGCTAGAGTAGGTGTTCTGAAGATGTGTCCTTTTCAGAAGACCGATCTGGGCTTTGTTAAGGCTGACAGTATGATTGCCAGATTTCGGAGAGATGGTACCCAGCTGCTCTGGGGGGGAACTGGCATACATAGCCCATTGACATGTAAACTCCTTTGACCCACTCCCTCTGCAATATCCACATAATAATATTCATAAGCACAGGTAGTTTTAGGAAAAATTATGAGATCAGCAAGAAAACAGCACAGCTGGATTCCCCTTTTGGTACTGCCACCAGTCCCTTGTATTTTTATAAAGTGAAAACCTCCAAACTTAAATAATTGGACATCTGCTGGTTAAACTCCATCATAAATTTACAGATGCTCATTTCTCATTCTATTTTATTTGAGGTAGGTGTGCTCCTCATAAAACAGAGCAAGGATTTCTGACCTTTTAAGGAACGGGGTATTCTGGAGGTGATCCTGTGCTCCTGAAGTCAACTCTAGGTGGCCATAGCATCAAACCTAGATAAGACAGGCAGACCCCTGTCTCCTCATTAACTCCCTTCTGGCATCAAGCAGGCAAACATCTTCTCATTGGCTTTCACCAGGCATCCATTTCTTTCAGCTCTCAGACTCTGTGATTTCAGAATGCACAAAGCAACTTGTAATTACTTGTCAAATGAGTGGTACTCATAAAGACTCTTCTGGGTTCTGAGGAGGGATTTTGATTGTTGTGGGTAAAAGTGAGGAAAAACATTATTGTCATTGCTTGTTTGATGTTCTATTTTTTTTTAGCAACTCTGTGAGAGCAGGCCCTGAGCCTCTCCTATTGATTCTTCTCTCCCAAGTGCACAGTATAGTGCTTGGTATAAATATAATCAATAAATATTTGCTGTTGGAAGAAACTTCATAAACAATGAGCATCTTTACTCTGATCTTAAAAACTGAACAATATTGAAGTAGGAGAGTGTATTTTAAGTTGGAGAAAATAATAGTATTTGGGTAGGGGAGTATAAGATATATATGGGAGCTGGAGAATATAAAATAGTGCATAGAGCAAAGGGTTGAGAGGATGGAGCTGAGAGAGGACAGGGCAGTTAACCTGAGGTCAAAGTGTTAATCTAAGGCATTAATGTCAAATTTTGAACTTTTATCCTGAACCTGGGCATTGGAGCCTACAGAGGAATTAAACCAGAACAAGAGATCAGAGCAGGGAGCTGGTTGGGGGGGGTAGGGGCTGGGGGGCAGGGAAGAAGACTGAATGCACAGAGACCAATTCAGCTGTTACCAAGAGGTGATAAGGAGAGCACCAGTGGAGGCAACCCTGTCTTCTAGGGATATGATCCTATCTTCTGAATGACTGTTTAGTAGACTTTCTTAGAAGGAACAGAATATTTCAAATTGGGGCCACTCTTGAAAATCTAGTGCTTAAGACTGTGGTCCTTCCATATAAGGGGCCTTTCTTTTTATTCCCTTCTTACTGCAGGAGCATTCTGGATGATATATCCCATGACCTCCCATCAGCCTTCCTTTATTTAGTTACAAATTCAGTGTAGCAGCTGGGATCCCTAAAAAGTTCTTTGTTTAACCCCCCTTGCTTAACAGAACTGCCTGTTAGGGCTAAGGGACCCCTCCTCACCAGCACTTTCCCTAAGACCCACACCTGAAATCATAGCAGTTTGGGAATTGCATACCTCCTGGACTCTGAGGCCTAGAAAAAGCCTATTGGCTTTGAGAAGTTTAGTCCCTAAAGATTTTCATGAAATGAAAGCATTGTAGAATTGAAGGAAACCTGAATAGCATTTTTCTTTAACTTTCCACCTATCTACTGATGGATTTCCTCTCTTATGTCCTTAATTGATCTTTTTGCTTCATTGAAACTTAGCTTTACTTTTAGGATCCCTATTTCTTAGAGGTTTTTTGTTTTGTTTTGTTTTGTTTTTTAATCAAGCTTGGCATTAAGGAGAAACAAAATAATTGGCACATGTGGTACATTTTCCACTAATTCGGACCCAGGATTCTGTGACAGCTCTGTTGGCTTTTGCTGAAACAGGTCTGGGTCACGGGATGCAATAAGCTAGACTCAAGCCACTCCTTAGACTAAGAATATAACTGAGTTCAAGTTTATGGCAAGAATCTGGTTGCTTTATTCAAATATGTTTTGTACCTCCCTTGAAGATTTTTTTCGGCTCACTTGGCATATTCCATAAGAAGAACAAGGTAAGGGCATGTCCCAGTCAGAGACACAAAGTGTCCTCTGAGAAACTTTGGAGAGTGGTTGGATTAAGAACAAACATCCAAATCTCATTATAATTAGATCCTAAAGCAATTAAAAAATAACTCTGTACTCTTTCCTAAGTGACCTTGTGGGATGTATAAGCTAGAATCTAGTCTAAATAAAGCTGTATTGGAGAGTGTAAATCTAACAGCTTAATAAAGAAAGTACTGTCCAATCATCCACAATGGCTAGAAAACCACTAGATAAGTGGCTGTGGAGAGGGCTAATCATTATGCTGAGCGAAATAAGCCAGTCAGAGAAAGAAAAGAGCCATGTGATTTCACTCATATGTGGAATCTAATGAACAAAATAAACTAACCCAACAAACAAACTCCCCCCCCCCCGCCCCCGCTGAAAACTTGTAGACACAGGCAACAGTATGGTGATTACCAGGAGGAAAGCGGGCTGGGCGGAGGAAGAAGAGGGTAAAGGAGGGATAAATGGTGATGGAAGGAGACTTGACTTGGGATGGTGAAACACAATACAATATATAGGTGATGTATTATAGAATTGTACACTTGAAACTTTTATAATTTTATTAACCAATGTCACCCTTATATATTCAATAAATTTTTTAAAAGGTTAAATGAATTCCCCATTTACAGCCAAGATGTACTGCTTTCGAAGCCTAGGCTTCTTTGGTAGAGGACTAGGGAGAGGTTGGACAGCGCTCACCTTTAGGTAAACAAGGGGATTTTATCATTACCAAGCAAGTGCAGTTCTGAGCTATCATACCTCTACTCTTTAACTGATGATAATGACTCTGTAAATTATAGTTCTTAGCCAATTCTCAGGGTAGAGTTCATCTTCTCCTTTAAAGCATCTTGTCCCTGAAATATAATTTCTACTGTTTCCTTTCAAGGTATTGCATTCTATAGCTATTCCTTTAGTCAGTTTTCTAATTCCTCTGCAAGGTATAGAAACCTCCGTTATTCCCAGTCCAATCATGTTCCAAATGTTGGACATGGACATATAGTTTCTTACAAAAGTAGGTGCAGGACTTTGTTTTGAGAGAAAGGATTATGCGTGTATTAGCATGAAAACTGTGCTGTTTGTTTCTTTCAAAGACACATCTAAACAAGGCCGTGGGAACCTCCAGATACGGGCACCAGCTGCACAGTGGAGTGTTTGATTGTGATATCCAGACAGAACTATAATTATCAAAGCACATCTGGGAGCACAGGAAACCTAACATTCAGGGTTTGGAATCTGACCTTAATTGAAAAAAGTATATTTATTTGAAAATTTCTGCTTGGTTTAAAGTGATTTTATTTAGGTAATTGTATTCATCTTTTTACATTCTTTGTAGGTATAAAGAGGCCAGTATGATTACTTAAGAGAATTGAGTGACATGCCTACAGTATAGAATATTTTACTTTTTAACTTAGGAAACCTTATTTCAAGTCTATGTATATCTCTTTCTGAATAAATTAATGGACTGTTGAATGATATGCCAGCATTTTCTTAAAACAAACACATAAAAAGCAAGGAAAACAAGGAAACTTTCAAATTCTATAGTAGTTCACCACAGGGAGAACAATAATCATCTTTTATAAGAATCTTTTCTTCAATACTGAGAAGCAGAGCAAATAAACAGATGTAATTCCCCTAATGTATTGTGTCATTTGTTATATACATAATTGAGGACCAAGAACACAGACTGCCTCACAAAGAGTACGAAGGAAATTTTCGCTGAGACTGAGGAATCAAGACACACATGAAAAGTTATGAGCAGAGCAAGGATTGTGCAATGAATGGTACCAGCGTTCAGATTAAATAAAGTTGCAGTAGTCAGGGAAGACTTTATGAAAGAGGCAACCTTTGAGTGAGACTAGGATAAGTATGTTGGATTTCAAGAGGCAAAGAAGACACTGAGGCTAGCGTAAGTAGCAGGCGTAACATAAAGACACAGGGAGGCAGAAATGCACAGAGTGGGCTAGAGAGCAAGTATTTATCAGCCTTGCAGAGTAGTTGGCTCCTGTGGAGAATGGTGAGAGGTGAGGTCAACAAGGTGAACCACTGAAGGGTTTTGAACTGGGGAATCGGTATGGTGGCAGTGGTGTTTTATGGGGAAAGATAGATGACAGTGTACAAGCGGGTTTGGAGAAAAAGAGGTAGGTAGGAAGGAGATAAAGTAGGAAGTTATCCTATAATCAAGGCTTTAGATGTCCAGGACCCCAAAAATATGTTGACAATGAGTAGTTGCTAGCAGCAGTATGAAGGGAGTTTGTACAGCCGATTAGATATGGGCAATTGGGAAAGTGAAACCTACATGATGATGAGATTATAACCATCAATATCAAACAAATGAAACTGTCAGGAGCAGTTTTAAGCAGTTTTGTAATCCATTGTTTTATCTTCCCTTTCATCAGCTCAGAACCGGTAGCTTCTTGTTCCATCACAGCCATCGTCTGTCCTTCAGAACTCTCTCCTTCATGCGAACACAGCACATTCTCACACAGCTACTGCTCAGGCATAAAACGTTGAAAACCCTGCTAAGAGTCCATCTCTAGCTGTTACTGAGCTTGAATAAGGAGTCAGGAGGTCTGGGCTGCAGTTCAGACTTCACAGGGCATTTGTTCTGGTGGCTGGCGTTGGATAGACCGCAAGTAGATCAGACTTTCCCAAAGTATGTTCTGCATATTTATCCTCAAAGATGCTCTCAGAGAAAAAGATCCCACAATTCAACATGTTTGCAAGCATCAGAAATTCTATACCCCTCTTGGAGACCACAGAACTTATTTGCATAGCAAAAGCTTCCCTTTTTGGCAAACAGCACTAATACATCCCTGAGAGCTAAGGACCTGCTGAGGAAAGACTAAACTAGGCATACTTTAAAGTGTCTCCCTGAACAATAATCTATGGTAATAAGATATTAAGAATGATCTAAACCAAGACAGCAAACCAAGGAATATAAGGCAAAGGAAGAAAATAAAAATGGAAATCTGTAATGAGGTCATTAGAAGTAAGTGCTGGTCGGTTGACATTGCAGTGAGATACAGTAACCTGGGGAGGAGAGTGGTCAATGCAGGCAGCTTACGACATAATTTCAGTACAGTTCCACCTATGCTGAGAATGACCATCAGCAGACTCTTTCTGCCTCTTAGGATTGTGGTCCTCTAACCCGCTGAATAAAAAGATAACTGTATCCATATTGTTACTTAGAGTTAAAATTTCAGGTTTTGAATAGATGGTCACATTCTACTTAGAAATTCTACCTCCTGGAAGGATAAAGCAGGATCAAAGGGCCCTTTCTAGATCCATTGACTGCCTCCAGGTGAAGCTGAGTTTCTAGAGTAAGTCAGAAATCAAAATTCCTTTGACTATGGCCAGAATGAAACCTGCTCCCTGAGTTCTTGAAAGATATTGAAAGCCTCAAGGAATACATTTTCTTAGAAAGAAAATGCTCACAGAATAAGTGTTCCAGCCACTGGGAGGAGAAGGTTATTTTTAAGTAAGTGGGAGACTATAAATTGTCTCAGAGTTATAAAGATTACTTTATATAAGTTTTCCAAAACATTCCCTTATCTATTGGCTCATTTGATTATCATAAAGGCCTAGTATTTGGCAGATGACAGCAGCAAGTACCACCACCCCAGAGGCACTGCGTTAGGTGTTTTATTTACATTTTTTCACTTAGTCCTCATAGCAGTTCTGTAAGACGCACACTACAATTTCCGTTGTATAGCCAAGAGCCCACTTGATAAAGCAAAAAACAGTGTCATAGCTTGAGTTTGAACTCAGGTCTCTAGGATTCTAGAGATGCTACACTCTATCATCTCTGACTTGTCAGAACAAATTAAAGGTCCATCTGTGAACCTAGTTTAGTACTTTCTCCATAGTACCCTGTTGCCTCAGGCTGCCTAAACCCTCCATAAGCCAGTGATGTTTAACCACTCTCCTCTATAGTCTAAGTCAGAAGTGGGCAGCCGACAACCTCTGGCCCCTATCCGTCCAGCCTGCCCCCTGTATTTCTATGGCCCATGAGCTAATAAAGTTTTTCACCTTTTCCATGATTGAAGAAAATCAAAAGCATGATACTTTATGACTGGTGAAAATCATGTGAAATTCAAGTCTCAAGAGTCCATAAATGAAGTTTTGTTGCCACACAACTATGCTAATTCATTTACATTTTGTTTAGGGCAGCTCACCTACAATTATGGCAGAGCTGAATAGTTGCAACAGAGTCTAAAGTATTTATTATCTGACTCTTTATAGAAAAAAAATTAACAACTAATTTTGGTCAAAATTTGAAAGGACACTTTTTTTTTTTTAATAGGAAGGAAGGGAAGGAAAGGAGTCAGAAGACTTTCATTTGTGCAGAACAGTCAGAGGAGCTACAAACAAGCTCAAGTTTGGACCCCGGCCCTGCCATCCAGGAGCAGTGGGGCAACTGTGCTTATATTGCTGAGCTTTCCTGTTCTTCAGTTTGCTTCATTTGAAAAATGGAGCCATGATACCAAACTTGCAGTCCTACTGTGACATTTTAATGACGTAGTGTGTGTAAGGCATCAAGTAAACCAGAGGGGCCCCTCCGTAAACGAATCTGGTGACGGTGGTTCTGCGTGCTTTTGTGTTGATAGCCCATGTGCAGGCTGTTGGGAACTAGAAATCTTTAGCAATACCTGGCAGGTGCATAAAATGAGACTGCAGCAACGTGGAGGGGATATGACGGGCTAAAAATGTACATGGTAAATTTGGGAGTGGTTTCCCTCACTGAACCTGACTGACAATGCAGCTTGGACATGTTGATGGATTAAGCAGTTGCAGTCCTGGAAGCCCAGCTATTCCATTCACCCACACCTAGAAGCGTAGCTGAATTAGAAATACTTAGTTGAACAAACTACTTCATCTTCCTTTTACTAATGTTCCAGATAACCCTGATCTGATCCTTTGAAGGAAGCAAAAATTATTGCTCTTTCATTCTAACACAGTGTCTGAGATCTAGTTCACTTGGCATTTTATCTGCTCTTCAGTGATTAACAAACTGACCTGAAAAATATCCCCCCATATAATTTTCTTTTTTCTTCTTGTGTCTATCTGCCAAAGCAACATTTATCTTCTTTTCCTCAATATATCTTGCTGAGAAGATTGCAAAGCTGAACTCTAGAATGGTTCAACTCACGGCCTACTAATGAATGTGTAGAGAAAAGTATCTTCTCAAGATTAGATACCTGGGAGAATTACTTTAGTCCTCAAAGCTTTCAAACAACCATACTCATTCCTCAGGTGGGGGAAAATGCCAATAATAGGCACACACTTTATTTCCTTTCATATTTTAGCAACTTTGGACACTGTTACACATCCCTAAGTAAGGAGTTGACTGTGAGTTAGTCTTTGTCAGGAGTGTGAAATTTGTTCCTGGTGTTCTGTTCAACACACTGTCTTTTACACTCTCTTTTCTCAGTTGAAAAGTGCTGTTGCATAGAGATGTGTGTTAGTCATTTATATCTTAGCATGAAGTTTTAAAAAATCCTACTCCTGCTCTTTTCACATTAACTTGTATGCACATACTCCCTGAGGTTTGGGATTAGGAGATGAATTTTATTCTTTTCCTTCCTCCCTCCCTCTTGTCCTTCCTACTTTCTATATGGAATTAAATTTATTTTCCTCTCGTAAAAAGATATCAGAAAGCAGTCTAGTGTAGAAGGGAGTTTTGGATAGAGGAGCATCTTCCTCAAATTAAATCTCGTTGGGTGATCTCTGCTTTAGTAATTGGCTGGCACTACTAGAACAACATGGAAAAATGGAAAAAAATAGAGAAGAGACAGGAGAGGTAGAAATGGGTGTGCGTATGTGTGTGTGTGGTGGGGTCTATATATTTTTAGTGTTATCAAGAATCCAGCTGAGCAGGATGGATTAAAACCACTTTAGAAGTGAGGAACCTGAGGCTCAGAGGGGGTTAGTAATTGTTCAAAGTCACTGAGAAGCAAGTGAGTTGTTATAGGAGCTCAGGTGCATAGGCCATCTCCTATGTTTATGATGACCTAGTAAACCAGACTGACTCTCCCATAATTAGGAATAACTGTCTCATCTGAAGCAGTGTAGCCAAAACACAGAGCAGACCAGTTATTTTCTCTACCACTGCAGCTGCCTTCGGATAGGACCTGAGGACTTGGGCTGTCAAGGGAAAAAGTAGCAACTAGGACCAACCAAGTCTGTGACCATTTGTCCCTAAGTGAAACTCTGAAATGCAACAACAACTCCTTTGAATGCAGGTACAGTAATAAGTGAGCTGAAAAGATGACCACCTTCTGCAATAAAGCAAGAGCCATTCATAGCTTCGAGGGGGCCAAGTTTGAAATGGCCTTCCAGGATAGCAGCTTTGTTTAAACTTCTTGGACTAAAAACACTGAGGATGTCTACAGCCTCTGAGCTACAACTTGCCAGTTCTCAGGGGAAGCAGTACTTTTGCTCTAATGTAGTCAGATACGGGATTTTGAGGAAAAAACCTAGTAGATTGTGAGTCAAAAGACCTAATTTCTAGTCTTGTGAGAATTTGGGCAATTCTCTTGACTCTCTAGACCCCAGATATCTTATTTGCAAAACAAAGAGATAGAGCAAAATGATATTGAAGTTCTTGTCCAACTCTGTCTACTTCCTTTTAAAATAGTTTAGTAAAAATCTAAAGTTGAGAACCATGTATTCCCACCTGTATGAAAGATTATCCTGTCTTTCTCTTTCCCTCTCCACCTCTGTTTTTTTTCTTTTTTCTCCCATTCTTCACACCCCTTCCTCTGTCTCATCCTCCCCTCTGTCTCCCCAGGAAGCAGAATCTCAGTTCAGGAATTATTTGCTGGTGCCTGCAAAGCAACAATGACCCTTGCATTCTTGAATTCAGTGTCCTCAGGAGACTCACATCATAGATACTACTTAAATCAAAGCTATCTTTCTACCTCCATTCTAGGTCTTCTAAGTTTCTCCTTTTTCTTACTTTTACTTTTCTGTTTCCACCAAAGAGAGTACGGGACCTAGGGGCAAATGAGGTGAAAAGACAGTCAGGTTTCTGTACTGCCCTTCCCTGACAAACTCCGTGACCAACTCTCACTAAAATCCTTGGAGAGATGAAGGGCACGGATGTTGGGCTGGGGGAGTTTGTTTTATTCAAGCCTTAGTTCATAGGAGAAATATTTCAACTCAACAGTTATCAGCCTAATATGAAAATAACACTAGCATGCAATACGCAAATGCCTGCCACGTAGTTCCCGTGGCCTCAGATACTCACAGTTCAACTGCAGTCTTGGGGAGGTCGGAGGGAATCTCTGTCACCTTGTTCCCTTGGCAGAGGAAAACCTTGTTAGAGCAGTGACAGATCCGATGATGACATCCTGATCCCAAGTTCAGGAATGCCAGCAAGGAGACCAGAAGCAAGGCCATGCTTATTTATCCACCTGCTTGCTTTCTTCCTGCATTTGCAGATTTCAGAGGCTCCACATAGTGGCCTTATGAGATCTGCCTCTAGAGAGCCAGTAGGGTCACATGACCCAAGGGATGCTTTTTTTTTTTCCTCCTTTTTTTAGTTACTTGAGAAAAATAGCAAAAGTCCTATGTGGGGTCCCAGTAATTTCTAGGGGCAAAATACGCTACTGCCTTATTCTTTGTGATTGGGATCTCACACTCTGACCCAGGAAGACAGCAAGTAGGACCTTGATGCATGTCTGGAATAGGTTACATTATTTCACTATGGAAGTGTCCCTGCTATTCATCATTCTCTTCTCAACAGAGTCATGTGATTGACTTTCTCCACAGAGACACAATCTGCAATGTGAAACCAGTGGAAGACAGAGACTTGTTTCCAGTCTTGGCATCGATGTCTTCCTCCAGCCCACTTGAAATAACACAGTGGGCTGTGGTCATTGACCCTTTTTCTTGCTGTAATTAATAACCCAAAATGGCACTGCTCAGAAGACAGGCAGGTGGGTTATAAGCCCCAGGCCAATCTGATCTCAGCAGGTGGGAAGCACTTCTGAGGAGGTTATCCAGAGAGGTAGTTGACTATGGCAATGAATAACTTGTAAATATAAGTAGATGACTTGCACTTCAGTAATAGGTAATTTTTAGTGGATAGTATAATTTCTAACTTTCCTCTTCTTGTGTTGTCCTCATATAGTTTGATACCAAGTATGTATTTGCCTCTTAGACTGAGTGGATGAATAATCCCTATTATTTTGTTCTTTGGAAAAAACTATTTCAGTTTAGAATAATCAGTTTCTTGCAAGTATGTCTTTACTTGCCTGTAAAACTGTCTGAGCCTGGTTTTATGTTGTGTGTATGTGTATATTTAAGAATATTAATCCAACTTCTTTAATTGTTATTGGAATATTCAAGCTTTCTGTTTTTTCTTAAAATTTTTGTAATAGTTTCTAGGAAGTTTCCATTTCATTAAAGTTTTAAAATTTATTCTTATCCCCTTCTGCCCAGCACCCCTATTCCCTCCAACATTTCCCATACCTTAGTTCATGTTCATGGGTCGTACATAAAAATTCCTTGGCTTCTCCATTTCCTATACTATTCTTAACTTCCCCCTGCCTATTTTGTACCTACCAATTATTCTTCTTATTCCCTGTACGTTTTCCCCCATTCTCTCACCCCCCCCCACTGATAACCCTCCATGTGATCTCCATTTCTGTGATTCTGTTCTTGTTATAGTCGTTTGCTTAGTTTGTTTTCAATTTTGCTTTTTTTAGGTTCAGTTGTTGATAGTTGTGAGTTTGTTATCATTTTACTGTTCATAGTTTTGATCTTTTTCTTAGATAAGTCCCTTTAACATCTCATATAATCAAGGCTTGGTGAGGATGAGTCTTTAACTTTACTTTGTCTGGGAAGCACTTCCATTCCAAATGGTAGCTTTGCTGGATAGAGTAATCTTGGGTGCAGGTCCTTGCCTTTCATGACTTCGAATACTTCTTTCCAGCCCCTTCTTACCTGCAAGTTTTCTTTTGAGAAATCAGCTAAAAGTCTTATGGGAACTCCTTTGTAGGTATCTGTCTCCTTTTCTCTTGCTGCTTTTAAGATTCTCTCCTTATCTTTAATCTCTGGAAATTTAATTATGATTTGTCTTGGTGTGTTCCTCTTTGGGTCCAACTTCTTTGGGACTCTCTGAGCTTCCTGGGCTTATATGTCTATTTCCTTCACCATACTGGGGAATTTTCTTTCATTTTTTTTTCAAATAAGTTTTCATTTTCTTGCTTTTCCTCTTCTCCTTCTTGTACCCCTATTATTTGGATATTGGAACGTTTAAAGTTGTCCCAGAGCTTCATAAGCCTCTCCTCAATTTTGAATTTTTGTTTCTTCATTCTGCTCTGGTCGAATGTTTATTTCTTCTGTTCCTAATCATTGATTTGAGTCCCGGTTTCCTTCTCTTCACTGTTGGTTCCCTGTATATTTTTTCTTTATTTCACTTTGTGTAGCCTTCACCTCTTCCTTTATTTTCTGGCTGTGCTCAATCATATCTCTGAGCATCCTGATTACCAGTGTTTTGAAGTCTACATCTGATAGGTTGACTATCTCCTTGTCACTTAGTTCTTTGTCTGGAGTTTTGATCTTTTCTTTCATTTGGGCCATATTTCTTTGTCTGGGTGCACCTGTTATGTTGTGAAGGGCGGAGCCTTAGGTATTTGCCAGGGTGGGGCAACCCATCTGGCTGTGTTGTGGCACTGTATATGTGGGAGGGGTCAGAGAGGGTGCAATGGAGCTTACTCTACTTTCACCCTGCTTCATTTTCTCTGCTATCTGCAAGCAAATTGCACTCTTTGAGGTGCTACCCTGGTGCTAATTCCAGGATAGGTGGCCTTGTGTACAATCTAGGACCCTGTTGGCCCTTCCAACGGACTCTGCTGTGAGACTGGCAGTTTCTCCTCCTGCCGCAACCCCCACAGATTTTTACAGCCAAGGGTTTTGAGGTTTTGTTATCCTGTACTGCAGCCCTGGGTTGCACAGTCTGTGTCATTCTTTGGTTATTCCTCCCAGTTTACCTGCATGGGAATGTGGGAATACCTGGTCCACTAACTGCCCCCTTGCCTACAAGTTCTCTCCACCCTGCTACCCATCTGTGCCCCGCCTACGAGTCTGAATGAATGTTTCTTCATTAACTCCTTGGTTGTTGGACTTCTATACAATCACTTTTCTGGAAGTTCTGGTTGTCTTTTGTTTTTAAATTAGTTGTTATCCTTCTTTTGGTTGTGTGAGGAAGCGAAGTGTATCTACCTATGCCTATATCTTGGCCAGAAGCCTTTTTTTAACTTCTTATATAGATGTCAGTTCATTACTTTTCCTGCCCTTCTTTCTTTTTAATACACACACTTAAGCCATACATTTTCTTATAATCTTTGCCTTACCTCTGTTTCACATACTGTTATGTAAAATTCTCATTATATGTTAGTTCAAAGTATTTCTCAATTTTCCATTGTGATTTCTTTCTTTTTTTTTTTTTTTTGGCACATGGATAACTCAGATGTATGCTTCTGAAATGTACAAACTACAGATATCTGTAAATTTATAATTGTTATTGATTTAATCTAATGTAATTTAAATTTAATTGTGTAATAGAGAATGTGGTGTATACTGATTTTTACCCCAAACACATTGATACTTTTTTATGCTTACAGTAAATTTTTATAAATACTTAACTTGAGCTTAAGAAGAATCACTATTCTCTATTTACTTGTTGACAGGTTCTGTGTTTATGCCATAAACCCAGCATAGTATTATTTTCCTAAAATCTTCTCTGTATTTACCAACATTATCAATTTTAATTAAACTAGTCGAGAGATTTCTGTTGAAATTTCACATGATCTTTATATATTTAAATGTTGTTTGGGGCATATAAGTTTAGAATGGTATACAAGGTAAGTTAAACTTCCTGTCATTTTATTGCATTTTACTCTATCCATAATATTGTCTTTCATGTCACTGTCTATTTTATCTGATATCTATCTACATCAGTTTTTCATTTGATAAATATTTTTTATTATATATATATTTTCTACCTTTGTGCCTTCAATTTTTCTATGTCTTTATGTGTTAGATGTCCTTTTATAACCATGCCTGACCTGGATTTTGTGTTTTAATGCAATTTTACAATGTTTTTTTTGACAGACGACCTTAATAATTTACATTTACTTTAATTATCTATCTATATGAATTTTTTTCCTCCCATGTAACTTGCTTTTTATTTTGTTCTAATTTTACATGCCCCATTTTTCTCTTTTCTTGCTTTTACTTGTTAAATTTTTCATGTTTGTTTCCTTTATTGCTATTGTTTTTGGTTGTTTCCTTAGTCTGTTTCTTTGTACCTGCTGTTTTGGACATTACATATTCTCCTTATAAGCTTTAATGGTTACTGTCTAATTTTTCCCTTATACTTTTATTTTATGCTTATACCTTTTACTTACAGAGTTTAATTTTATCAGTTTTTAAATTTCCTCCTAAAAAATACATGGACATTTTTAAGCATACTCACTGGCTCGATAAAATGCATTTTTGGTTGTTCAATATTTTAGTTCTGTCATTATTACATATCCTCATTGCATGATACATTCAGTATTTGCTTAGATTCTCTGTCACTTTGGACCACGTCAGTGATGCTGTGAGGACTTTGTTTTACTCTCATTTGCCTTTGTGGATACTGCATTGGAAAGCTTTGCAAAGCATTGCTTATGACAAAGCATAATCCCACCAAAGATAATCCTTAAAATAATTGAAGACAGCTGTTTTCTGTGACAAGCTGATAAATGTTTAACAATCTGCTTTCCAAAAAAATTTCTTATTTGTAGCATTTGTTAATTTCTGTGGCGTAAATTCTCCTGTCATAGCTTATATCAAATGACCAACATGATGTCCACCAGTTTGTAAAATTCCTGAACATTTATCAGTCTGCTCTTGCGAGGTGGTAAGAGATGGACCTAGCTCTGGCTGTCCTATACCTCATGAATCATCCTCTCATTTGTCTCGGTTACCTCCAATACCTTCAGCTATGTCTTATCTAACGTAGCTTTACATTATCTGGAGCTGCACTTTAGAATAATCTCCAACATGGTGATGGTTCTATAAGCTTTGTGAGAATCTGGCCAGACAGAAACTGTTTAGGCTGTAAATATATATGACATGCGCTCAGAGGCAGTTATCTGGAGTTGCATTCTTGTGCAGTAAATAGAAATGGCTACATGCACCATAATCGGAGAACTGGGCAGAGTATCCGTGGCAACTGTGTTCGGCCCTGGTATTGGATACAGAAGGGAAAAACCCTTCTTTAACATAAAAGGGAGTCAGATGTGGAAATTGAGACTTTAACAGTTACCAGGAGATTAGTGGTGGTAAACCCGAATTAAACATTTTATTATTGAGTGTTCGGTCCTGAAAAATTGTGTGGAATACATATCCTTTTCTACCCCTGTATGTCTCCCACCTGAGCATCATTCTTTTGTTCCTGTCACTAGCTTCCTTTGCCTTTTCTTCCTTTTATTTTATATCATAAAGAACTTTCTTTTGAGGTCATTCTAGTTCATCCTTGCTCAGACTTCCCTGTCGATTTCCTGAGGATTAAAAAAAAGGAATTATGCAAACATCAGGTGATGATGATTATGATTGTTAGCTTAGGAATTCTCTTGGGAATCTGTAGTTTAGGAATTCGAGGCCCATTTTAGCTTCCTGATTTCATAAGTGAAACTTTGTTGCACCGACCTCAGGATGAGGTAGGAGCATGTCTTTGCACCACTGGACTGGAGAATGAAGTGCACTTTCTTCAGGCAGCTTTTTATTCAATGGACTCCAATGGTTTCACACAACTGTGTATAATTCTTCACTAAGGAAGGTTTGTCACAGGTCAGGAATTTGAAATGGCTTATAAATAAATGTGAAAAATTAATTTCCAAGCCAATTTTCTTTTCAGGGCAGTCATGTAAAGATAGGGCCTCTGGGGTCAATGGGAGGACACCTGTGTGGTGTGATGACTGGGCAGAAAGCTCTCCTAATGATAGAGGAAGTAGCCATATAAAGAATAAAATCCTACAAGCAGGGCTTTAAAACAAGGGGAAGTAGAAATATTTGTACCAGAGAATCCTTTGACGAAAGGAAACTACATGTAAAGACTGTAAGGTGATTGTTTCCTCTCATGTGTTGCGTCAGTTAGATTTTGACACTTAACAAACAGCCCCAAATCTTCATGACTTAAAACAACCCCCATTGGTTTTCTTTTTGTGATTCTGGGGGTTGGCAGTTTGGTCTGGGTTCAGTGGAGTAGAGTCGTTCTGGATTTGGCCCAGGTCACTCATGTGTCTGTGGCCAGCTTCTGGGTCAGCTGTGCCCTGGCTGGCCCGAGATAGCTTCAGCTGGGAGGGGCTAGTCCTGCTCACTCTGCAGCCTTCCAGGGGCTCAGACAGGCACAGCTTAACTTCTGTTGGAATCTGTTTGTCATGCTGAGTCACAAGTCCAGATCGGTTTCTAGGACTGGGGAGAGAGACTCTGCCTCTTGATGAGGTGTATGCAGCAGCACGTGGCTAAGTGTTGTGCACACACAGGTGTGAGTAATTGCAGCCACTTTTGCCAACATTTTCCACAGGCACATAAGCATTTAGAGAGGATGTCACTGTCATTGTGAGGTATTTTTGGCTATTTTTCTTATTGTTTCCCAAAGTACAAGTGAGGCCAACTAATAGAGATAACTGACAATGAAACTGTTGAAGATTCACCTTCAGCCTTTAGTAGTTTGTTCCATTATTAACTGAGCACATTGCTACCCCAAGAGGAAAAATAATGTAGGCTGTTCTTTTTAAAACTATGATGTTGTAAAGTGACCAAAAATATTTATTCTCTATTCATAAATTCATATTTGCTAGGCTTATATTTATTTTTAAAAATCCCTTTTCTCTTTTTACATATTATCACGCTGTAATTTCAGTTGCTCATGTGACTCTAAAGCAGCCTCGCTGTAATATTATAGACTTTACTGTAGGACACCATAAGACTTATGGCAGGAATAAAAGTTCCTTGTGATATGACAAGAAAGAGTATAAAGTTCTAGATTGTGAATTGTTAGTAAAATATGATAACCCTTAAACACTAAATCTTTCAAGAGGCATCCTGGAATCCTCATTATTATCCATACTATAATACTGACGATAGTTCCTATTATATGTATTTTTTATACATTAGGCTTTATTAGTTGATATTTTATTGTTCTAGCATATAATTTGTAATGAGAATTAGATAGGATTATGTGAATGTAGAGGGGCATTACAGAAGAGCCTAGCACACCAGCTCCACAACCGGTCGTATCTGGCCTGATGGACCATGGCACACCTTTCGCATGTTGACACAGGACAATCATTTAGGCCATAATGTTAATGAACCCTCTTGGGTTGAGCCGTGTACAATCTACACAACACCTGGCGACCCTGCACTGGCACTCAGGGTGGATGCCAGTGACTACTGTTTGATCTGGTGAGGCTAAGTTTATTGGGCACTGGCTGAGGAGAGCACTTGACAGTACTCGGAGTGGGGGGAGGGGTGGTCCGGAGGCGCTTCCTTCAGGACAGCACGCAGCGGGTGGCCTACATTACCAAATCTGAAGGCCGGCAAAGGAAGGGGCAGCGTGCTGGCACTGGGGGAGCTGGGCTCTGGTTATAGCTTCGTCACTGCTGTGGCATCTCAGGAGATTTTTTAATTGTGGCAAACCTGTTTCTTCTCTGACACGTGAATGTACACACAGCTTACAAGGCTCTTGTGAAGACAATGAGATGCATTTATAAAAGCATTGTGAGAGAGCCTGGTGTGAGTGTGATCTTCTCCTCCTTGTTCTTGGGAAAGCGAAAAGTAAACTGCTCATCCCCGAAGAGTGAATTTTTAATGACAATGTTCCAGTTTGTTAATGTGGTAAAATGGTATATGGACAGCTTTGGTCACATACCACTGACCCTGCCTGGGTCAGATATCATAATTAAGCAATTGGTGACACATACATTCACTGACCCTGTCTCCCCTTTTAGACTCTTTCTCCCATTTAGGACTTGAGGAGTTCAGTGCTGACTTGTTGTGGGCAGAGACATGGTGCTCTCCCCTGACTTGTCCTTGACCACTTGATGAAGTGTACAGTCAAATTTATATCAACAAAAATGTTACCATGAAGACTAGTGATAGGTGATGAGAAGGGTTTTTGTAAGCTTGTTGGGCAATTTGGTGCTGTTTTTGAGCAAACAAAGAGGATTCTGAAATTCTTGCATTAGTTTAACTTGGAGATACACAGAAAGTCTCAAGCTCTTTAAAAACAAAATAGAATCCAAATCACACCTTGGTCATTGCAAATGATCTTTGGGTTCATGTTTTAATGCCCTACGTTTCTAAGTTTCAGAGTAAGCAGAATTGGAGGGGAGCACGTCTGGGAATCGGAGTGCATTGGTGTGAAGGCCGGGCCTGGGGGAAGCAGGGTGGTGGCTACATCAAGCTGCTGGTTTGATCATGGGAAGTTTTGTAAAAATTCAAGGTGAATGAATGTTCTCAGGAATTCTTGTAGTAAAGCCAATATTAGTATACTTGTAAACTGACACCTGATATCTGCCTAAAGGTTTAGTCCCAGGAGTTGGTGTATACCAAAGTCTAGGAAGCTCTAGGCCCCTTTGCCTTGAGGAGCTTAAACATTTTGTTATGACAACATGACTACAGTATATGACATTCATTATTCACAGGAATATAATCAAGAGTTAAAGTATTGCATTATAGTTAATTACAAACTATGTATGCTATAATGCTTGAGAAAACATTGATTTTAAACCAAGTCTCCATAGCAGTGAGGCTAAAGTAGATTTGACTATTTTCTGGCTTACCTGGTTCCTGCATCCACTAGACCTCTCAATCAAACACCCAGTTAAAATATTTTAAATATGTGTATACACGTGCAGCATATCACATATGCAAAACACAATTTCATCTCGGGGTGGGGTATCTGTTTGTGAAAGCATGCGTTTCAATTACCAGCAACACAGCACTGCAAACGGATAACCCAAGGTCTGTTTTTGATTTTTATTCTTTGGAATGAAGAAAAGTAATGCCAACATTCCATTATTTATGAACATGGTCAAAGAAAAGAGAAGCAGTGAAATTTCACAGCTTTCAAAGAATAATTTATTTTGACTCCACACGGGACCTTGCACCTTTGCTTCACAAGATGTTCCCTTCCCTGTGGACGCCTCGGGCAACCCTGTTGCTGTGATACCTTGATACCTTGTAGGACAAAGGGAAGAGCTGGCAGGCCCTGGCCATGTGTGTGCACTGGACTTGGGAGGCATTTGATTAATTGATCAGGAATGAATGAAAGGCCTGCTTTGTGCCCTGCACTCTGGAACCCTAGGTACTGTGGGCAAAGCTGAGGTATAAAAAGGAGACTGTCCTCAAGGGATTTGCTGATGCATGGGCATACAAAAATAGGGACCCATTTATAAGATCTGGAGTGTCATCTACTAAATTGTTCAGAATTCAGATTTAGGCTAAGAAAACAGCTTCCATTGATCTTGTGCTAACTTTGCACTAGACCCCAGGCTTAAATACTTAACTTACCTAATGTGTAATCCTTATGCTAATGCTACAAGGTAACTCTGATTATCTTCATTTTCTGGATGGAAAAACTATGGCTTAGAGAAGATTGAGTGAATCAGCCCAAGGTCACATAGCTGGTAACAATTAAGCCCAGAATTCAAATATAAGTGCCATGGCTCTAAAGCCAGCACCCCTCTATGCTGACCCAGCACTGCTTTGGAAAGCTGGGGCAGCCAGGAGAGGGGTCCGTCTGGAACTAACAGACTAAGGTTTGTTGACAGGCAGGCCAGGGAGATGAGCCCCTCCCTCTGTTGCTTTGGTGACCCTGGAGCCTGTGGTACATTATTTGTTTCTGCTGAATGGTCCTGCTGAGTCACTCTAACCTCATTATGGCCAAATTCCCTGCACTCATTTTTTTTTTTCATTTTTGTGCCTCTGAGTTAGCTGGAAATAGCTTGTCTTCAACGTCAGTTTTTATAGTAAGTTTTAAAAGAAACCATTTAATTTGTCATATAAACTAGGATAATTATGAGTAAAAGGAGAATCTGTTAGCAATTATGCCAGCACTGTCTTGGGCACCAGAGTCTTATGCTCACCCTACCAATTTGCGGGCAAGGGATACAGGTACCATGGAAATAAAACAGGAACATACTCGGGACAGGGAGCAACTGAATGGAAATGAATGTCACCTACTAGCAAAGGTTATATCTCCTATCTGATGTTAGCATGTGCATTTAGGAAGCTTAGTACCTCAACTCAAATTCATCCCATAATAAGTCAAGGCAACTCCGACCTTCCATGTCAGAGTGACATTACTATATGGAAACCTCTTGCTTACTACCAAAGTTAGTGCATTTGGACTGTTCTAACTTATAAGAAGTAAAGAACTTGGTCTTGAAGATCTTTTAACATTTTTGCCTAAAATTTATAAATTGGACCATAATAGGAAACGCTGGAGTTTCTCTTAACAAGTAATGTAATGAAAGACATTGCAATAATCTGAAAAATAGTCACAAATTGCTGGTCTGAGGCTCCAAAAGAATAGATGAGGAGGAGTGGGCAAGGAGGTGGGGAGGGAGCAAAAGGGGAAGGGAGGGGGGAGGACAGTCTAGATGGCTTGGAGCTGAAAATCCAGGAATACCTTCCAATGTGACAGTGGACTTCTAAGCCTGGCCGCTCCTGTTTTCAATCCCTGACCCTTTTGTCATTTGTTCTCTTTGGGGTGACAAATGAATGTTGATTCATGACAGTATCATTGATCAAATGGCACATTGTTTTGTGTTATGTCTGGTTATATGAAAAAAAAAACATAAAAATACTTTTGGGATTAACTTGATAGTACCAGTTTAGATTGCAGCTTCCCAGTCCTAAACCTTTCTGAGAATGAAAGAAAGATTCCCTTTTTCTAAAACATGAGTGATTTTCATCACTAATACCAAAAATGGTGCTTTTTCTGAGACCAGCTTTCAGGTTTCTCAACAATTTTTATCAAACTATTCTTAATTGGGTGGTGGGGGTGGGGTAGGTGGGTAAGTTTTCCAGAGAGATTCCCAGTGATGTCAACGTTCCTTTGGAGTCTCTTATTTTATATTATAAAGCCATGCAAATTTTACGTTCTATTTTTACAATATGACCAAGTTTGATTTACCATCAAATTTTGCAAAATATCTTTAATAAGAGGTATATGCAAATAAGTGCCACTTTTATTGTGCAGTTTCACATTACCTCTGGCACAATATCACATCCTCCTTTTTTAGAACGAGGGAATAAAACCAAGCCACAGCAGCTGACAGCAGGGAGGAGTTTATTATTTTGAGAGTCACTGATCTAGAGTTTTGATTGTAAAAGTCAAATAAATGCCTGGGCATATTCATTTTGTTTCAAAACTACCCACAAATACTTCAGTAGGCCATAAAATACAGTACCAGATAAGCAAGTTATTCTGATGATGTCATTGCACCCAATATTGACCTGCAAGGAGCCAGGGAAGGAAAAGAAGGAGGGAAATATACTATGGTCTCTGTACTGACCAAATAAAACCTGCAGTGACTCCATTCTCCTAATGGCTCCATCATCCTGAACCTGCACTGTTGTTGTTTTTTTTTTTGGCTTTTTTTTTTTTTGTCAAAAGAATAAGTTACAATTTGGGATTCCAATATATAGTAGGATTAAAATAAAGTCACTGGAATTTATGTGAAGATTCTTAATAACTCTGCCCTTCTCTTTTTGTTGATAGAGACATCTTTTTTTGCCTCTAAGGACAGATAGATATGAGCTCTCGTATTCTTGGAGTAGACTAAAAAACAGGTCTATGTTCAAATTGTTTTGATTTTCTGATAAGGACATAATTAACTTCAGGATAAATTTGTTGACATACTACAATCCTTCCATATACATTACTCTCAACATCCTAAAAACAACAAGTAGAAAACAAAAAATGTGACCACCCCTAAAACCAAAACAAATTACCATAAAAGTTAAGATGTCAATAACATTAAAGTAAAAACAGCAAAATTGATTTTAGAAAACAGTTTTCCATTTTCTTTAAATTTTAAGTAAATGTGTTGATGCAGATAATCAAATTTATCTTTCATAGTAGAATCCTATATTTATTTAGTCACTGGAATCTAATTTTGTCACATGAGAAATTTTGATCCCAAAATGAATACCATTCCTAGAATCTTCTTTGAGAATGATTGAACACAAATGCCATAGCAATGCCCCTTATTCATTCATTATCCAGACCTCTTCTAAGTCTCTGCTGTGTCTTAGGTCCTGGGATTGATGCTGAATAGTTGAAAATGAATGAGACATATTCCTTGTCTTCTGATATTACAGTCTAGAGTAGAGACAGACAACTAAGGTGTACTGGACTGTTAGGTCAGCTTTGCCAAAGCTGGAAACTATATTTTCCAGGATAGCCTTCCTTGACTGGTTTAAAGAAAACAAACAAAAAACCTGTATGTGTTATTTGGCTGACAGAAATGAAGCAGAATTCATTGCTCTCAGAAGGTCTTCATTGTCAGTTATGGTGATGGATGGATGCAGAGGTGCCTGATGGGCTCCAGCTTTTCTCCTACATTTTTCAGGTAGCTCGCCTTCGAATAGTGGCTCCAGGTCCACCACCACGTGCTTGGCTAGGGACACAGCTAGGCTACAGCCGCGCAGAGGCAATTTCTTCCCCAGAGAGGCACTGTCCAGAGACTTCTTTATCAGCTCTCCCTTTGTCATTCCACATTGATGGTTTCTTGGATTATGCTTTAACATCCTGCTGGTCCACTTACACATTTGATGCAAGAAGTCTGGCTAGAGGCTGTTTTCTGATCCTCAAACTTCCCCTTTCATATCATTTTTTCCCCCAAGTGAAAGCAAGAAAATGAGCCATATTTGTATAATCTAACTCATAATAAATCCTTTATTCCCTAAATATTTATAATGGATCTGTTTTATTGTTTGAATCCTACTCAGACCACTATAAGAGGATGTTATAATGAAGGCAAGTAGTGCACACAAGGAAAGGTGAGACAGGAATGGCATCTCACCCAGATTACATGATGCCATGGCCATGGTCAGAGAAGGTTCCCTGGGTAGGGCTGGCCTGGCAAAGCAGGAAAGGGCACTCCAGAGAGATGGCGTGAATATGTCAGAGCTGCAAATAATTCTGTATGTTTGACATGGTTATAAGATACCTGTTGAGAATTGTAGTGGGATGTAGGCAGGAACCAGATCATAAAATTATTCTTTACTTGGCCAAGAAGTCTGTGTGTTTATGTACCATGGGAAACCTTGGAGTGCTTTTAAGCAAGGAAAGAATTGAAGATATTTACTTTGGAAAACTCTGGCAGGTATGTAGAAACTGAATTGGAGATAAGCAAGATTAGAGGTAAGAGGACCAGGAGGGAGATTGTGGCATCAGTCCAAATTAAAACAAAAATGCGAATGAAACAACATGGGTACCACTAATGCAGAGGAAAAGGCACAGGAGAGAAACAGGGAATAGCCTATAAGGGGCTGAAGGAAGGAATTTGTGAAAGAAGCTGAGAAGGGTCAGAGAGGTTGTAGGAGAATCAGAAAAGTGTGGGAGCAATGGGAGAACATTTAAAAAGAGAGATAGTCAATGTTGTCAAGAAATCAGGACACAAAATTGCCCATCTTTTTTTTTTTTAACCATGTAGACACTATTGGTGGCCATAGATGAAATAGTTCTGGTGGTGTTTGTCTTATTATTACTAGTGTTCTGGACACAGAAGCTCTTGAGAAAATTATATTGTGTACGTATTCAACTTCTGCAGTTAGGGGAACCAAGCTGTCTTTGCCCCAGTGATCAGTTAATTTCCCTCATTCACAGAGACCACCACATCCAAACAAGAGAGAGTGTGTTGATCAAGGTCTCAGAAGTCACCTCTCTGCAGCCTCTCTCTTTCAAGAGAAGTCAATTTTGTCTGACTGTTATAAGTGGTGAGTCATTTAAAACCTTTTAATAACTTGTCAATACTTAAACAATGATGAGAGAGAGGTGGGAAGAGAAATGGTTTTTATATAAATCTGATGCTTGTTTGGTATTTCCTCTTCAATCAGAAATCATTGTTTTCTGATTTCTCTGAGTAAACTGTCATCTTTCTTCATGAAACATAATTCATGGAGTGAGTCGCCATCAGTCTCTGCTGTAGGAATCCTGGCTGCTGCCATCAGCCCTGGCCCTCCGAGGAGGAAGCTAAAGCCACTCATCATGTTGATGGGAAAGACCACACAGGCTGAAACTCAGAGGGCAACCTTCCTCTTCCTTATTAGCAGATAAAATTAATTATGTGATACTCTCTCTGTTCCTTTTTAGCATTCAGTTCACAGGAATTCATTTTTTCATTCGCATTCTTCTGATGTTCTAACAAATGTTAATTCATTTCTCTTCTGTTAAACCCATTCATTTTCTTTGGATTACCCACAGTTCCCATGGAGCAGTCCCTGCCTCCCAGGAGCTTGTGACTAAGTGGCTTCTGCCATGTCCTTGTCCTTAGCTCTAGGTTAGCCAGTGGCTTGTTACAGAGGAGGCACATTTTGAGGCACCAAGTGCTTTCTTCTTATACAGACAAATTACCAATGGAAATGACTACTCATACTTTGACCTTCTCCATTAAAAGACGACCCTCTAACTTGCCCATGACCCCCTCATCCTCACAACATATACACACTAGGGACCACCCACTAGATTTAAGAAATTTGAAGGCAGAGGCCATGCTTTGTTGGCCTTTCTATCTCCAATTCCAGGAATTGTGTCTGGCACAACTCAATGATAAATGCAACTGTAAAGTTCCACTTATGTTACTCCTGAAATGAGTGCAAAATCCTAGTTGTGCTTCATGATCTAAATTTTAGGAAAACCAATCGTTCTCCCAAGGTTACCTTCCAAGGGGGTCCCCCATAAATGCTTACATGTTCCTCAAATGAACCTTGGTAGTTACTCGTTACTTTGTCAGCCAACTCAGCTCCAAATCATTGCTGTTCCCAAGTGCCACACCATTATGTTACTTTATATCTCCAGGCTGCTGGCTTTTCCTTTATTAAGGATGGTCCTGTCTCCTCTATTGACGTCTTCAAAAGCACAGCTATGGCCAGGCTCATTTATTGAATGCTGGTAGAATAATGGAAGGGAAGCCACAAGTTTAATATGCACTGTCATCACCAGTGGTCACTCCTGGCACCCACAGGCACTAATCCCTGAGCCTGGAGACAGTTTTATTCCCTCTCAAACACAGACACCCATTTGTTTCAAGGGAACTCTAAGAAAAGCAATTGAAATAGTCAGCAATCTATTCTCCCAACTTTGGGGTATTCTAATTTAAATAATGCTATTTGAGGGGCATTAATTATTAATCCCACTTTAGAACAGTTATTTAAATCTTTAAAGGCCCAGGGTGGCATACGATGAATGGACCCAATTTACCCAACTAAAAATATGCGAACTTCAGCCCACACCATCTACATTCATGTTTGTGGGAAAATCGGTTTTCTCTAAGAACTGTCTATTTTTCCCAAGTCAAGAAAGCCTATTTCTAAATTATCTAGTAATTCCCAAATAGCAATTTTTCCATTAAAATATAATCAAGACATTTAAAGTTTATATTTGTTGGTATCTCATTACATAAGCATTTGTTGAATTAATAAACGGATTTGAGAGTCCTCTGATTTAAAAAAATATCATCAATAGTTGCTTCTCAAACCATTAGCAAACACAACAAATGGCAATAGCAAGAGAAGTTAATCTAAAATTTTGCATCATCAGCAGTATATTTGTTGTTGCCTTTCATGGACTAAGAGGTTCCAGTATTATGAGCAAATTGGCTCTTGAATTTTCCCCTTGTTCTTGTGCACCTTCCTCCCTCTTGTCATAGTAATAACGTGGGAATCCCTGCTGCTACTGAGTGGGTAGATCTGTTACTCAGATGACGCAGTGTGTTTTAATGAGAACAGCATGAGCCACGAGACAGGATTCATGGGTTCACATTCTGGTTCTGTAACTTCTTCTCAGTAATGTTGTACAGTTCAATTCTTTGTGCTACTATTTCCTCATCTATTTTTATTCAGAAAGAGTGATGAGCTTGTCTCTTTATAAGGTAAGACAAAACAAGTCAATCTAAGACTCAGGGCTGTTCCTTTTCTTATATCAGTACATCTCATGGATAAACCTGCATGGGGGGACAGGAGCCTCTGTGTTTGTGGGTGGGACACACAGAAACTGGACTATGGGGCTGTGTTTAGTGTTCAGTAGAAAAAGCCCAAGCAAGAAGCCTCTGCATGTATTTGAGGGGTGACTCTAGGACCAAGGTGTTTAAATAGCAGAGCATCCTTGAAAGAGCCATGTACTCCCTATGCACTGCATGCTGGGAAGTCAGCAGCCATGGTTCATGTTTTCCAAACTAGAACCCATGGGCAAATTTTCAACTGTCCAAATGTCTCATAAAATAATTTTTAAGTTTGCATTGTATTTTAATGGTAATATAAATCAACAGACATATTCTGAATCATTTTAAGATTACTCATTCTAAGAACTACCACACAATATCCATGTGGACAGTTGCATTTGTTTTTATAAATTTAATTTTACTAAGGGAAGATCAACTGACTTCAGGCAGTGATGTGCTAATAAAAGTATCATAGGAAGAAACATAATGGGAGAGCTGAGCTATCAGAGCGAAAGGGCCTACGGCCTATATGCAGATCAAACCCAAAATTGTATGCTCCCAGGCAGGCACTCCCAAATTGCACTGACACACTATGTAGAACCCGTCTTTGAACAAGCCATTCACGGCTCATTCACTGCAAGCATGGCCAGGCACATGAAATGAGACCTGCTTCTGGCAATCAGGGTTACTTAATGAAAATTTTAGTAATGCTGCAATCATCACCTTCTTTTCAAGTAAACAAGGCAGCATTACAGAATTATCAAATGACAATTAAAATTAACACTTGAAGATTGTTAGCAGTGTTCTGGAAACATGTGAGGTCTATTTATTGTGAATCAGCAAGCAAAGCCTTGAAATAATTAATAACATACTTATGCTAACAGGCAATATCTGAATTACTGAAGCCAAAATTACATGCCAAAAAATTACAAAGTACAGAACCTGACCTGGGTTCATCTTTCCCCTATTAAACCTGCACTGACAATCTAGTTTCAGCAGAATAACATCCTTCCTGTCATTGAATTAATGTTTTTAATTCTTATTTTATTGGTCTTACAGCTTCATTATTAAATGTTTTTAATATATATGTTTGGTTAGGGTTTCATAATTTTAGAAGGAGTTTATAGCTAGTTTTACAATTTTTTGCATGTCAATAAAAGTTGTACTATTACAACTTTTATTACAATAAAAATTGTAATAAAAGTGACAAGTCAATGCTGAAGATGAGATACACAATATATTTTTTTTCCTTTAAAGAAATTTGTGCATCATTCAAATTTGGGGGACATTGTTTTAGGATTAAGAGCACAGAGTTTGAAATCAGAGAGACCTGGGTTCAAATATGAGCTCAGGCATTTAAAAACTATAAACCAGAGCATGTTATTTAACCAAAATGTGCTTTATTTTCCTGATTTGCTAAAAGAAGTATGATAATAATACCTTCATCATGGTGCTATTGTGAGGAATAAATGAAATAATGGCTTTTCAGTATATGGTCTCTGGCACATGTAGGCATTTAGTAAATGTTAGCCATTATTGCCATCATCTTTATCATGATCATCATCATTAAAACAAACAAGCAAAAAACAAACAAACAAATTCTGAAGAACTCAAGAGATGCTAGAGCCAGTCAAAGAAATAAGAATTGTTGTCAGAGGAGCTCTGGGTGCCAATGTTGTCAGTGGGAGTTAACATCTTTTAAGGATGCTGGGCTGGAGAAACCTCAGTAACTCCCACAATAGAGTAGCTTCATCAAAGTAGCACCCAGGTTCTCCCACCATCTCTGGATGCAGTCAAAGGTGTCAGTCTGGTGAGACCTTGTTGCCTAGAGGTCCCACCCTCTGTAACCACCCTATAGCATGGATCACCTTTGAGAAGGGTAGCCATGCTTCAGTTCTGTTGTCTCTTTGTTTCTTCCAGAACCTACTTGACTTGCTCAGCAAGGCTTCTTGACCTGTGTCCTCAGACACTCCTTGCATCTGGCCCTTAGTTTTTCTGCTCTTGGCTCTTGATTTTGCTTAGATTATGTCTGTTGTGACCACTGAAGGGACATCCCAGCCTCATCTATTGTGTTGCTGGGGACCAATGTGGCTGTCATTCCCTGTGGGTTTCCCAAGCTCCCAGTAAGAGAAATCAGAGACTTCCTGTAGGAGGGAGTTGGCTGATGAGAGGATTTTCCAGTGTTTCTATCAAAGGATTTCTATCATTGTTCTCTTCCTTTTGTGCCCACAGGTTTGTTGAAATATCTCTATGAGTCAAAGAACTAACAGAAATTCTGATCACATTGTCCAGTGGGGTTTTCTCAACTCTAATTTGCCCCTGCAGCTGTTGGATCACAAGTTTTTTCATATTTGGTCCAGACATCTCAGAGCTACTGCCCCTCAAAGTGGGGGGAGGGGGTGGACATGAGTGGGTAAAGCTAACCTGGAGAGAAAAAGAGACAAAAACCTGTCAGGATAATGGAGGAGAAGAAAAAAGGCAGGCTTCTTCAGCCTTGCAGACCACACAGAATGTTCACGGTGTGATGATTTCTTAAAAATCACTTGCAAAGCTGGTTGAACTCCCACAGCAAGACATTCTGATTCCTTATTGCATGATCTGCAGATAGATTTGCTGATCCAGACACCTGGTTAGAGTTGCATTAACATGTAGTACTCACATTCCTCTCTTCCCAAACCCACAAACCCCTCAGGACAGCTTCCCCTGCCCCTTCTTCTTTTTCCTGGAGCATCTCAAAGCCTTTCTGTGATCCCAGGGAGCATGAATTATTCACTATGCATAGCATCAGGCTTCAAAGTATACTTTTTAAGAAGTAAAAGTAAAACTGCCTAAACTACCCATACCCAGTGCCTTCATTTTCATTTAACTGGACAGCATCTTTAGAATCATGGTGCACCTTTCCCGGCTGTCTTGTTGACTTGGCTTTCCTTCTCACCTCTCCACCTCAATAAAGTAACAGAAGTTCATCCTGTCTTGCATCAGGTATGTCCCACCCAAGGGTGTCATTCACACACATACTCAAGGTCCACGTAAATGTCATCATTTACATTTTAAAGGCCTTCATGGTCACAAGTGGAAGGATAACATCTTTCCTGCAGTGCCAGCACAGCTGCAAATTCTACTGACAGAAGATATTGGTCACCTACCTGCATCCCTTTACCGTTTATAAAATTTGGGAAGCACCCACAGTTTAGGATTGTGTTCCAACACTGCCATCTTCTAAGTGTATGACCTTGTCAGTGTAACTTTCTGAGCCTCAGTTTCCTAACCTGCAATAGAGGATAACTGTCCAGCAACATGGTGAAAATTAGAGACCCAAAGCAAACACAGCACCCAGTATAGAGAAAGCACCAAATTAGTATGTAAATAATTTATTTAATCAGTGGCAGGTGTTTGTTTGTGACCCAGAGTGTAGGTTAATGACATCACAGCCCCTGGCTCCAGCTCTTGCGGGCTTTCCTTACATCAGGTGTTAGAGTTCAGCGCAATATTCACCAGATTTGAGTTCTAATCCTGTCTTAGCCACTTGACTCTGTGACTTGGACTGTTTATTTTATGTTCCCTCTCTCATTTCCTCATGTGTGCAATGCAGATCATAAAAGTGCCAAGAAGCTTGTTTTTGCAATGATTTAATAAGATATTAAATCATTGCAAAGTGTCAGGCACTGGACTAAGTGCTTTAAATATTTATTTTTAGACTGCAACCTATATGCATTAAGTCTGACCAGTCTGTCCTTTTTCCAAGGCTGTACAGAAGTGTTGAAAGCCCGTTTTCCAAAACAACCTCTTCATTTTTTCTCATTTTATTATGAAAAATTTAATATATTCAAAATAATAAATATAACAAATGTGAACTATAAATCATGATGACCCATGAAAACACCATGAAGAATGAAAAGTTACCTAAACGCTTAAAGTTTCTATGAATTTTCCTGATTCCATTTCGCTGCTTTCCCTTGGAGGTAACCACAGTATTTGCTTGTTTTATTCTCTTTCTTTTCTTCATAATGTTAGCACATGTGTACGTACCCCTAAACAACATATTTTATACGTTTGCTTCCTTTTGGGCTTTATGAAAATGATGTTATACTGCATATAGTTCTGTGAAGCTCGTTTTTCTCATTCAGCATTCGTCGTGAGATTCACTCATGTTGTGTGTGGCTGCTGGTCATTTTTACTGCTGCATAGTTTCCATTCTCTGAGCAGTCTGATTGATGTGTGCTAGAAGTATAAAATTTAGACAAGATTTTAAAGACTCAGTACAAAAACGTAGAATATTTAGCTAACATTTTATATTGACTTCATTTGAACTGATGTAGTACATTAAATAAAATATATTAAATCTATATTAAGAGTAGCCGCACCTTCTTAAAAACTTTTTAAAAATGTGGCTATTGGAAACATTGAAAGTACATATGTGGCTTATATTAAATGTCTATTGCACAGTGCTACTTTAAGATATAATTAGGGTATTCTTAAGGGTTAAATTTTTGGGTCCAAGGATGATATTAATTGGCTTTACCAGATAATGTCAATTTTACTTCCAATTGGTTGTACTAATTTTAATTTCCATCATTAATGTATAGTCCTCATTGCTCCACGTTCTTGTCATAATTGGTATCATTAGATTTAAAACGTTTGTCATATTGGTGATTGTAAATCACATTTCATTGTTTTGTTTTGCAGTCTTCTGATTATTATTTGAGTTAATATTTTCCCCACGTATTTTATTAGTCATTTGCTTTTCTTCTTCTGGGAAATGCTTGTGAATATCTTTTGAGGATTTTTATGAGGAGTTGTTTCTCTTCTTGTTGTTTTTAAAAGATATTTAACAATGTAATCTTTGTTCTAATCTTTCTCACAGTTTGTGGCTTGTATGTTCATTTTCTTCCTGGATAATTTTGATAAATAAAACTTCTTGATGTCGATGCAGTTATTAAAAATTTTAAAATCTAGTAAAATATTTTTCTTTTATGATCAGCTCTTATTTTTCTCTCCTGAAAATATAGAGACATATTTCAAGTTTTGCCTTTTACATTTAATTTGTCAATTCATTAGTAATTGATTTGTGTGTGTATGTTGTAACCTTGGAGATAGAATTTCAATTTTTCCATACGAATAACCAATTTTTCTAGCATCATTTATTAAAATAAATAGTCCCTCATTTCCCCACATTCATCAACATAGCAAACTACATACATGTAAGGATTTTGGGGGGGTTCTCTGTTCTGTTCTACTGCATTTTTCAATAATTGAGTTAATTCTCATTATTTTATTTATGACAGATTTATGATAAATCATTTTTTTTATGGTAGAGCAAGACCTTCCTTCTTCAATAGTATTGGCTCCTTTTGGTCTTTGTTCTTTCATATGGACTTTAGAATTAGGTTGTTGAATATCTTTCAAAAACTTCTTGGGATTTTAATAATGAAAATGCATTCAAAATGTTGGTAAACTCAGGGATAATTTTTATTTGTTCATGATGTTTAGTCTTTCAGTCCAAGGTCACTGTATGTCATTGACTTCGAGTATCATTTATTTAGTTTTTCAATATCCTTACATCAAGTTTTATAATTTTCTGAACAAATTATTTGCACATCATTTGTTAACTGTATTCTTAGGTAAAATACATATATTATTGCTATTAATACACAGAGCATCATTTTAACATTTCATTTTCTAACTTATGGAGAATTTAAATGCAATTAGTTTAATATCAAACTTTTTCTAATTATATTTCAAAAATCTTATAGATGCTATCTTTTTGCCTGTAGACTCTTTTTGGTTTTTATTGTAGACATTATATAACTCTTAAATAATGAGACTTTGTGTCTTTCAGCCAATCCTTCTACATTTTACTTTTTATTCTTACTTACTAAGATTATTATGATCTTTAGTACAATATTTAATAGGATATACTGAACAGTGAGCATCCTTGCCTTATTTTTTGTTTTTAAAAGTCAATTTTGTTATTTGAATATGCAGTGGATTATGGCTGTAGTTTATTTGGTGGACACTTTTAATCAGGATAAGAGATTTTGTCTTTTACTAGATTGTTGGAAACTTTTATTAATAAATTGATGTTGAACTTTTCCACATCCTTAATATGGTCATTTGATTTTCTTCTTTTAATGTTAATGTAGTAGATACCCTAATCAATTTCCTAATGCAATACTAGTCTTCTATCCCTGTGATAAATCCAATTTGATCATTATATGATTTCATTTTAGATCACTGATGAATGTAATTTGCTGTCACTCTGTTTAAGGTTTTTGCAGCTATATCCAGTCTTTATCCAGCTTAACCTATCAACTGCATCTGATGCATTTGGACACTCTTGTTTTCTTCCTGAGCGTCTGACCACTCCTCAGCCAGCATCGTTCATTCCTCCTTAGCTTCTTAACTCTAATCATGGGTTGACCCCCAAACTCAATCCTTCAGCCCCTTTCTTTTTCTATCTCAACTCACTCCCTTCGTGATCTCATTTAGTCTCATGGCTTAAAAAAAAAATCTATATACTGATGACTGTGAAACGTACATCTTTAGCCTGTACTGCTCATTTGAACTCCAAACTTATATATTCAGCTGCCTATGTAATGTGTCCTGGGTGTCTAATTGTCATCTAAAGGTTGATATATCTAAAACCAGTGTCTGCCCCTCTCACAGCTCTCCCCTTTTAATAATGGCAATTCCACCTTTCCAGTTTTTCAGATCAAAAACTTGCTTGACTTAACACCCTGCATTCAGTGTCAGCACATTCTCTAGGCTCTACTTGAAATAAAGCTAGAACCTGGTCATTTCTCATCACTTTTACTACAACCACTGAGTTCTAAGATCTACCATTATGATCTCTCAGTTATTATAGCCCCTAACTTGTCTCCTTGCATCTGTTTTGCTCCTTAGGTCTATTCACAGCATAAAGGTCAGAGCGATGTTATTAAAATACAAATCAGATCAATCCTATTCCAATATTGTCCTTCTTACTTATAACAAAACCCACATCTTTAAAACCATTTAAAATTATTTTTTATTTTATCTTAAAGTATATTTTATTGATTAAGCTATTACAGTTGTCCCATTTTTTTCTCCCCTTTATCTCCCTCTACCCAGTATCCCCATTTCCTCAGACACTCCCACCCTTTAGTCCATGGGTAATACATGTTAAGTTCTTTGGCTTCTTCATTTCCTAACTCTTCTTAACCACCTCCTCTCTATTTTGTACCTACCATTTATGTTTCTCATTCCCTGTACCTTTTTCCTATTTTCCCCCTTCCCCTCCCTGGCTGATAACCCTCCATGCGATCTCCATTGCTGTGATTCTGTTCCTGTTCTAGTTGTTTGCTTAGTTTGTTTCTGTTTTTTAGGTTCAGTTGCTGATAGTTGTGAGTTTGTTGTCATTTTACTGTTCATAGTTTTGGTCTTCTTTTTCTTAGATTAGTCCCTTTAACATTTCATATAATAAGGACTTGGTGATGATGAACTCCTTTAACTTGACCTTATCTGGGAAGCACTTTATCTGCCTTCCATTCTAAATGACAGGTTTGCTGGATAGAGTAAACTTGGATGTAGGTCCTTGCCTTTCATGATTTTGAATACTTCTTTCCAGCCCCTTCTTGCCTGTAAGGCTTCTTTTGAGAAATCAGCTGCTAGTCTTATGGGTACCTTCTTTGTAGGTAACTCTTTTCTTTTCTCTTGCTGCTTTTAGGATTCTCTCCTTATCTTTAATCTTGGCAGTTTAATTATGATGTGTCTTGGTGTGTTCCTCCTTGGTTCCAACTTGTTTGGGATTTCCTGAGCTTTCCAGTCTTGCATTTCTATTTCCTTCACCAAATTAGGGAAGTTTCTTTCATTATTTTTTCAAATAAGTTTTCAGTTTCTTGGTCTTCCTCTTCTCCTTCTGGCATCTCTGTGATTTGGATGTTGGAACTTTTAAAGTTGTCCCAGAGGTCCCTAAGTCTCTCCTCCTTTTCTGAATTCTTATTTCTTCATTCTGTTCTGGTTGAATGTTTATTTCTTCCTTCTATTTCAAATTGTTGATTTGAATTCCAGTTTCTTTCCCTTCACTGTTGATTTCGTGTATATTTTTCTTTATTTCACCTTGTATAGACTTCACTTCTTCCTTTATTTTGTGGCTGTGCTCTATCATTTCTCTTAGCATCCTGATTACCAATGTTTTGAACTCTGTATCTGATTGGTTGACTATCTCCTTGTCACTTAGTTCTTTTTCTGGAGTTTTGATCTGTTCTTTCACTTGGGCCATATTTCTTTGTCTCAGGGCACCTGTTATGGTATAAGGGGCGGAGCCTTAGGTATTTACCAGGGCAGGGCAACCCACTTCGCTGCATTGTGGCACTGTATGTGGGGGAAGGGGGCTTTTAAAAAATTTTAAATTACCGTTTACTTTCAGTATTATTTTGTATTTGTTTTAGGTATACAGCATACTGATTGGACAATCACATATTTTACAAAGTATTTCCCCCAATATTTCCAGGACTCACCTGGTACCATACATAGTTATTACAGTATTATTGACTATATTCCACTTTTATTTTTCTCTTTATTATTTATCACTTTCTAATATACTATAAATTTTATTTATTTATTTATTTAATGTTTGTCTTTTTTCAGGAAAGTATAAGCCATATGAGGTGGTAGATTTTGTTACTGATTATAAATATTCCATGTGTGCTTGAAAACAAAGTACTAGGTGTGACATTCTTTTTTTTGTTTTTTTAATCCTCACTAAGGATATGTTTATTGATTTTAGAGAGAGAGTCAGGGGGAGAAAGAGACAAACATTGGTGTGAGAAAGAAACAATCTCCCACATCAATCAATTGGTTGCCTCCCATACGTGCTCCCATGTAGGATTGAACCTGCAACATTTTGGTGTATGGAATGACACTTCAACCAATGGAGCCACTTGGCCAGAGTGTGACATTTTTTATATATTGATTATTGAAACTTGCTAATAGTAGCATTCAAATCTTTATGTTTACTGATTTTTGGCCTGCTTTATCTATGTATCACTAAAAGAAGATTTAATATCTTCCTCAGAGTGATAGATTTTTCATATTTTTCCCTTTCTAGTTCTTTCCATTTTTGTTCTACATATTTTGGGATATATTAGGACAATAAAAATTTAGAATTATTACATTACCTATGAAAACTGAAACTTTTTTCACTATGGTGTGATCTTTAACTCTGGTTTTATATATATATATCTATCTGTATATTTATGTATATATAAACATGTACATATGTGTACATGTACTAATTGTATATATACATACTTGTGTATATTAAATCTAATATATATAATATATATATTTGTGGTAAAGACTATTTTGATTAGTATGATATAGATATACTAGATACTAGATATCTTTGGCTAATATCTGCCTAATATGCTTATTTCACATTTTTATTGTCTATATCTTTCTGTTTTTATGTCTGAGGCTTGTTTCACCAAAAGGGCATATATTATTTGATTTTTGTAATTCAGTCTGACAGTTCATGCCATTTACCCATAGGAATCAGTTTATTTTCATTTACAGTAATTTCTGAAACATTTTTATCTCTGTTATTTTATTTTTAAGCTTTTTAGTTGTCCTAGCTCAGCTTTTCTTTCTTTCTTGGTTTATTTTGCATTGATTGAATTTTTCTCCCTTATTTCATTATCCACCCCCTCCCCCATATCTATTTGGAAGATATATACATTCCTTCAATTTTTAAGTTTTGAAATTTTAATGTTTGTACTTCATATACTTAGGTTGAATTTGAGTTTTACTCTCCTTCAAAAATATAACAGCTGTAGAATAATTTTCTATTTATTATAAGTTTATAGAAAAAACATATGGACCGTAATGAGAGATATGAAGAGGTAAAGAGGCTTTTCTGTTGTGCGTGCTCTCTCCTTCTATATTTTCAGCCATAGAATTTATCATTATCTGACTTTGTTTGTTTGCTTATTGCCTGCTTTTCTATACTAACATGCACATTTCACAGGAACAAGAATTTTTTACTTTGTTCACTTTTGTATACCCAAGTGGATCAAATAGTTTCTGCTTATAGAAAGTGCTCCCAAAATATTGTTACAGTGGGTGAATATTTTAATTGTGAACACACACTCTAAACTTTACATGATAGCCTGAGCTTTTTAATATCCTTATTTGTTTTTAACCTCCCTAATGTCTTTTATTACTTTTAAAATAATACACTAACTATTTTTCCAATTCTGTATGAGAACTATTTGTTTAGTTTAATCCACATGTCTAGCATTTTCTGTGCTCACTTTTCATCCTTAGGGTCGTTTTTCTTTTGTCTTAAGTGACCTCATTCATAAACTGTAGTGTAGGCCTGTAGGTGGTAGACTTTCTTTTGTTGTTTATGAGAATATATTTTTATTTCATTCTTGTTCTTTAAAGGCACTTTTAAATGGGATACAAATCTGAAAATATTTGAAGTTACTATTTCTTAACTTTTGGGGGTTTTGTCCATCAAAAAGTTGGATGTCAATCGAAATACTGCTGTTTGTACATAGTCTATCTTTTCTCTGTTGTTGCACCTACGACCTGCTCTTTATCCTTGGGGCAATGTGATTCCACTGTACCTTAGAATGGATTTTTTAATATTACTCTTCTTGGGGTTGAATGACTTCCTGGGCCTGAGGGTTCATGTTTTTCATAGATTCAGTGAAACTCTAGCATTATCTCTCTAAATATTATCCACTCCCAATTTTCTCTTTTATCTCCTTCTGCCACAGTACTTAGATGTATGTTGCTCCATTTCCCAAGTTCTTAAACTCTCCTTCCTATTTCCAGTCTGTCTTTGTGCTTCATTCTGTTCAGTTTCATTGTGTCTGTCTTTCAGTTACTTAGGCCCTCTGTAAATGTGTCTTTTTCTCATATTTAACCCTTTGATTGCATTTTTTTCAGTGATCGTGTTCTTCAATTCTAAAAGTTCTACCTGAATCTTTATCAAACCAGTTCACTTTTGGTAGTCTCCTGCTATGTCTCTTATTTTTATTTCCTTTATTTCATAAATGCGAAATCTCTGTGTGTATGATTTCTTGTCTTTGTATTTCCATTGACTTTCACTCTCTGTGAGAGTGGAAGAGGCCCATGCTGAGGTGTGTTTCTCCTGAGAGACGTAACTGTGATTCCTCAGGCATCCAGGGGCACTACTATAGAACCATGTTTACTTTAAATTAAATTCTCAGGCTGTGGTTTCTTCAGCTGGAAAAAAGTATAAATTCAGATCCAAACCCAGGGAGAGCTCATGGGTCCCAGAGCAAAGAGCATGACACATCCTTATTCTTTTTGCCTCTACCGAGTGCTTTTTTTTTTTTTTTCCTGATTTACCACACACAGCCCTTCTTGAGCCCTTGCTTTGTGCAGGGTGATCAGAGGCCCAGTGTACTGTTCTGCACATGCACGGGTTTAGTCAATCTTCCCCCTCATCTGCTGACACTGCAGCCCAAATAGATCCCTAGATGTGCCTCGGTTATGCAACAGCTATAGTGCTGCCTTATCCGCTCAGACTCACATTCTTGTTTCTTCTGAACTTAGAGGAATTCATTTACTTTGTTCGAGGTTTATTTATTAATTTATAAAGGTCCTTTTAAAAATATCATGACTAACATTTTTAGATTTTTATGACCAGTGCGTTTTAGGATTTCTTACTTCAATTCTGTGACGCGGTCTCTTCTGTACCTTCAGCCTCAGCTCCTACACAGTGAGCCCCTCTGTGGGTGAGCAGGGGGGTAGGCTGTAACATCTGGAATGAAGCGATGGCCTTTACAGTTCTTATTGACTTAAGAGTTTACTGTACTATTATGTTACAGCAGCCAATACTATGGGAAAACAACAGAGATGGTTGTTTTCTCTCCCCAGGTTATGAGCTATGCTTTTTACTTTGTTGCCACTCACTTGTGGATAGCTGAGTCCCTACTTCATTAGAATTTAGCCTGGCAAGGAGTGTACTGCCAGCCTCCAAATGCTGTTGCAAAATCCATATTTTATTGCTCCACAAATGGCTATTCTGAAGCTTATCGTTTTTGTCCTCTTCTTTTTTCTTAACCATTAGAAAAAGATTCCAGAGTTGTGGGGTTTTAGTAACATTTTTGGTAAGCAAGCACTTCCACTGGTAACTACTGGTCATCACATCCTTTCTGTCTTGGGTTCAGCTTGTTGAGGCGATTAGAATTAGGCCAATACCGACCAGCAGCTCATCATGATGGACCTGGTTACTTATCACAGCAATGAAAGAAGCCAATTGACTAGAAAAAGTGGCCACGTATGCCTCTGAACACATGCACAGAGATAGAGGCAGTAGTAGAAGCCACTGTTCTATGTCTGTTGTCTGAAGCTTGTCTTCAACAACAGATGTTCAAGGCAAAGCCAGAATCTTTAAAAACACCTGTAAAGAAAGGCAAAGAACTATTACTTTAGTCTAGCAGTTACCACTGTATTAGAAAGCTGAGCTGTGATTTATTTACTGAGCTCTTCAAAAGACCGTGGGAGGAGATTTGTGTAAACTCAGGATGTGACCACCAGGTGACCTTTTAGCCAGCCCCAGGCAACTGGAATCTGCTCATCTCCCCCACCCTGTCTACGTTTTCTTCACCCACCATTCATAGGCTAGGAGCTGTTTCAAGGACATAGTCTTTAGGCAGCGACGTGTTGTTGATACGTGTGTCTGGACAATATAATCGACTGAGCCCAGCTAAGGCCCCTGTATAAACTTTTAAGATTCTGGCAGGTAGATGCAGCAATCTATAGGTCTTATGACCACCCACGACCAGCGTGGTAAGTGCCCTTGCTTCTTAAACCTGCCACCTATCAACCTGCAGTGGTCTGCCCCTTTCTTTGCTTTCTCCCTGTCCTCCTGGTGTGGGAGCTAGTTTCATATTTCACCCAGGAAGCTCCCAAGGTTTCAAAACAGTAAAAATCAGTTCCAGTTTTCCTGATCAAAGGTAGTAAAAATTTTACAGCTTTGAAGACTATGGAGATAAGTAGCAGATAAAAGAGTTATAACACCAAGGCAGATAATCTTGTTACTAGATATTGAACTTAAGGTAACAGAAATTATAAGGATTTCTTATGTTGGGGCCATTTTAATTTTTATCACTTCATTTTAAATTTTACTTGGTTTATATTTCAAATATGTCTTACTCTTCTCTCACATTTTATTATTTTATTTCTATACTTAGTTGAAAATCTTTTTTTGAAAATATTTCTAGTATATACATTTGGTATCTCAATATTTGAAGTTTTGAGGCAATCTGATTCTGCTATTTTTGCTGACTCATTTATGGTAGATTGTTCATACACTTATTCTGTAATTGGAAGTTTGAGCCCATTTTAGAGGGCATTTTTCTGTAGAAATCCTGTGCAAAGTGAATTGAGGCTATTTCCTCATGGGATGGTTTTTAATTTGTTTATGTCAGTCACCTGAGAAGTATTACTGGTCTAGGACTAATCGTAGGCTAATTCCCGGGCCTCCCCGGCTGAGTTCTCTGGGAGGGCCCTGCCGAAGTGAGGCAGGAACTTCTCTGCCTGCAAGGGGAGTGGAGAGGCTGGACCAAGGTGTTACGGAGTCACAAACCAGTTGGGAAACCAGCTGCAGCCCCACACTTCTGCGGCGATCTGTTAGCCCTGGAACATCTCCCGGACGAGGTGCCAGCTGAAGCCCTGGCTATGGCTGCATTACCGTGTTTAATATTATTTTGGGAAGATACTTTGAAGCTATGCAAATATGCTATTTCTCCTCAAAGTTTTACCCATTGTTTTTAGCATTTACCTGTGGGCCTTGCCTGTAGCATTTATCTATCTAGTGACGATTTTATTTCCCTAATTCCTTCTCCATTTGTTTTTGCAGTTTTTCTGACTTGCTCTTTTTCCCTCATATATTTGTGTGATCATTCATTAATGTCAATATAGACTTGTACATATTTATTTCTCTTATGCTTCTGGATCATCTTGTAATTGTGAGATATGGATTTCAATCCCATTCTACATGTAAAGAACTTGAGGTGCAGAGCATTTCCATGTCTGACCCAGGATCGCATAGTCACCTGGGTTCCAAACAAGACCTGTAATACTTTTCTCACTCCCAGCTCTACTCTGCTCCTGGTTTTACCTGATATACAACTGGATGCATAGCATGAGTTTCATAAATACTTGGTGAACAAACAAATGAAGAAATGAATGAATGAAAGAGTAAACTTAGACATTTATTTGACAATTAGAGTTGAATCTCAGTAGTCTTATTTCTAAGAACACAGAGGAATAGAAAGTGTGTAATAGGGAGATGTGAATATCACCCCACAAAGGAACTTAATTCAATAGTTAAAAATGTTTCATCCTGTTCCCAAGGTGATTTTGTACCTTTGGTATTTGTCCAAGTGTTTAAAATTTATCATAGTTTTCTTTGGCCTTATTTGATTTTAGGAAAAAATGAAGATATAATCCACAAAAAGGAAATCCAGTTGCTGGTTTTTCTGATAATCTACTGAGATCCCAATGTGTCGTCAACCATGCTTCAGGAATCCGTTAATTCCCCAAAGGCAGAAGTCATGTCAGATTTGCATGGTGGACACTCAATTAATATTCTGAACATGTATCTTGCTTTTCGTAGTTTCTCTTCTGGGAAAATCACATGGCTGGCGCTCCCTCACTGAACTGCCATAGATTTAGGTTTCTGAGTTATGTGCAGGAGATGGATCTTGAACAGGATCAAGGAGGTTGCTGATAACAGATGAAAAGGGTTTATTGTAAAAATATTAAACATGGATCCTTTTATAGTTTAGTCATGTCAGTTGGTAATAAGACTTCTTCCTTTAATAGAGCCCCTCGATAGCCACAAGCAGAAGCCTACACCCCACACTGTCCCTACCTTAGCCTTCTCAGTCCTTAAAGGCCCTCTTGGTATGGTCCAAAAGATGGCAGGAGAACACTTAATCATCTGCTGTGAGATTGCATAACATATAATTCTACCTTCCCAGCCCAGATGGAAGCAATCCTATCAACCACACTATACCTTAAATCAAACAGTTCTGAATTCTGGGACCTAATATTTATAATGTTCCACTTCTAATGACTAATTTCTGCTTTTTTTTTCCAGTTATTTCTATGTACAAGGGAAGACCCCCAAAACCCTGGAATTTATTTATAAAAAGTTGTATATTTATTCTTACTTGTTTAAATTACAGTCACCTTCAAAGTATTCTCCATCTTATGCAATACACCTATTAAGTCATTTTTTCCACTGCTCAAAAAAGTTTTTGAACTCACTGGTTTTGATGACTTTTAGTGCTTCAGCTATTTTTTGTTTCACCTCTTCCATGTCAGGAAAACATTTGCTTCTGAGGACTTTTTTCATCTGGGGAAATAAAAAAAAAAAAGTAGCTCTGGGTTGAGATTGGGTGAATAGGGTGGGTGGGTCATGGAGGTCATGCCATTTTTGGTCAAAAAGTGCTGAATGTAAATCACCCATCATGAACTGGGCAAATGTGTTGAAAGAGTCTTCAAAAAAAAAATTCACTGAAGCTGAGCACAGCCTCTCACAGCACCAGCTGGTGCACTGATACAGATGGGTTCCTAGAACAGTCAGCTAGCAGGGCA
>PVJD01012071.1:0-42066 GCA_004026545.1 Mormoops blainvillei | reverse complement strand
AGATGTTTAAGTGAGACTTTCAGGGAAAAAATCAGGAAATCCCTTGTTTTTGTTGCCTGGTCATTCCCATTGTTTGGTTTCTGAGTTTTCTTGTTTCCAGGGAGTTTTGTAAGTACTGAGCTATTGAGGAGGTGTATGTTTCCTTGGAACAGAAAGGGAAGGACCCTCTGGTCCCTTGGGTACACCTCCCCCAGACTCCTTCCATGTTGGGGTGTTGTCTCCTTGCCACCGGCCCTGATGTGGGGCCTGTGCTCGCAGTAAACAGTGATCCCAGTGGGCCTGCCGTCCTGTAGGGGCCCGGGTTGCACCTCCCTTCTCTCCTCTAAGTCGAACCCCACCCTCATCATACCTTGGATGAGGGAGAAAGCACAGGCGTGGAGAAACTAGCCCTTTCTGTCTCTGAGCCGGGGTGTGTCGCTCAGAGAACACAGGGCTTTTGCCCTCATTCTAATGAGCAGAAAGCTGGTAACCTATATTTTTCTGTTATTTGGTAATTAGAAACAATGCTACTGCAGGGGTATATTCTGCAATAGAATGCACACTCTTGATGAATTTCTAAGAAACAGTCATCAGCTTCCATGTAATTCTGAGTTTACCCCTTTTACCCTTTTTACTCTGTTTCACACATAGGCTAACTGAGTTCCACAGAAAGAGGTCATTTGGTTATTAAAGTTCTACAGCAATCAATTACAGAACTGAAATATGGGTTTCTTCATAATAGGTAACCTTTATAAGTATAATAACTAGGTGTCACACTTGATGAATGTTGTTCCATTCTAATTATTAAATTAAAATTTACTCTCAAAATTGGCATGGTTTCGATGATAAATTATGTGCTCCCCTTATTTACATGCCATTCACTTTACTTCATATGCATTATTATATACAGTCCTTACAATAACCTTATAACATGACTACTATTACTGTATTTTACAAAATAGGTAAACTAATTTGAGGGGGTTAAGTCACTTGGCTGAAGGTATATAAAAGGTAAATCATGAAGCTTGTAGTAGACACTGAATTATCAGGCTATTCTTTTTTTTTAAAGATTTGTAAAATTTATTTTTAGAGAAAGGGGAAGGGTGGGGGAAAGAGAGGGAGAGAAAACATTCAAGTGTGGTTGCCTCTCACACACCCGCTACTGGGGTCCTGGTCCACAACCCAGGCGCGTGCCCTGAGTGGGAATAGAACCAGCATCCCTTTGGTTCTCAGGCTGGTGCTCAATCCACTGAGCCACACCAGCCAGGGCCCAATTATCAGACTATTCTTTAGTGTCTGCAGACCAACATCTTGCTATAGAGGTCTGGCCTGTGTAGAGAACAGCTGTTTGACCTCCACGCCTGTGCTATCAGAGAAGGTATTTTCCTGGGCTAGACAGACAATGCAGAGAACAAGCAACTGAGGGTGGGAGGCGTGCAGAGGGTTATGCTCCCCAGGCCTTTTTGTCAGCAGCTGATGACAACAACACAGTTGAGTTGAGTAAGGAGGTTGGAGAGGGTGCAGTTGTAGCCCTTTGCATAAGTAGGGCAAGGGGCAAGACCCAGTGCTGCTGCTGCCACCTCTGGTGGGCCCCATCTCTGCTCTCATTCCCTTTTGTTTCAGTTCCCAGGAAAACCAACTTTGTGAAACTGCCTACCCCTAGATAAACATCACTTCCTAGCCAGAGGGATACTGGGGACACCTACTTCCCTCCTTGCTCTCTCATGTTCCCCTGTGCAGCCTGGCACTGCAGACTGAGCAGAGCCAATTCTCTTCTACTAAACTCCAAACTTCAAACACATAATTAGTCTTTTATGTATAATATTTACTTCTGAAGGAGTTTGTTTTGGCACGGAGGCCATCCCCTCCAAAGAGCACGTCTCAACAAATAGCTCCTGTTCCTCTTCACCTTGGCGCTTGCGAGCTTGTTCATCCTGCCCCCACCCCAGCTCTTGGGGATTGCCACCCACATAGAAGAATGAAATACGCTGCAATGGGAGCTGTGAAGCCTGACTTTTACTGATATCTGCTGCCCCACCAAAACCCACCAGGCACGGATCCTCAGCCAGAACTCAGACCAGTCCTTGGATCATTGCATGGAAGGAGCCCCTGGGTCTTCCAAGCACCCCAGCTTTGCACCTGAGGGTAGGACCTTAGCTATTGTCTTTGCAGTGTTCCCTGAAATATGCCCATCTTCCACAGTGTGGGAGGGTCCAGGAAACATCTTTGGGGTACTATGTCCAAGCTCTATCTAGGATGCAGATATGTGCTTGAAACCATGGAACCCCTGTCAGCTTTCCCTTCCTCACTCTCCAGAAAGAGTCCTCTCTTTTTTTAATGCCTAAGTCTTGGTATATTAGAAAAATATAACATGTTACTTTACCTTAGTGTCTGGAGCTAACAGATTAGTGACTTTGGGTGATACACTTTAATCTCTCTGGGCTCATTTTCTCCATGTGAGAAATGAAGAGGTTGATTTAGATGAGCACTAAGTGTTGCTGTTTCCAAACTGTTGTGTACGTGGTTCAGTCTTTTTTTTAATCTTTAATTTTGATTTTTGATTTTTTTTAGAGATAGGGGGAGGGAGGGGTGAAGAGAGGGACAGAAATATTGATGTGAGGGAGAAACATTGATCGATTGCCTTCCGTATGTGCCCTGACCAGGAACGGAGCCAGCAACCCAGGCATGTGCCCTGACCGGTAAATCAAGCCGGTGACCTCTTGCTTTGCAGGATGATGCCCAACCAACTAAGCCACATCAGCCAGGGTGACCACAGTTAACTTTTTAACATTCCACTTGAACCATGTGTGCACTCTCTAGTACCTGGAGATCCAGGTCCTTTTCCTGACACTGTTTTCAAAGCTCTCAATACTCAGAGTTGGGAAAAGGCTCAGAACACATCAATTTTGTGAAGCTCTTTGGATATTTTTAAACGAAAAAAATATCAAATGATATCATAAATTGTGATGCTTTTGAACTACCTTCAACAACTAAATATTTAAACACACATCATGCGAATACAATGCAATAAATGTCATTTGCAAAATAATTACTAGATTTAAAAGATCTATGTTAAAGATCTTTTCTGAATGAGACCTTCAGCCAAATGGTCCTTCTGACTTCCTGCTCTCCATACTCCCTATATTCCCCATAATGGACCCTGACAACGAACAATTCTAGTTGAGCCAGTCCAGACCTTCTCAAACTTAGCGGTGCCATTAAATTACCCAGGTGATGAAGATGCAGCCAGCCAAACATGGCCACCAGGATGGCATTTGGGAATCACTGGAAAAGCTCCTTTTACATGAGTGTTAGCTTCCTGCTTGGAGTGGCCAGGCCTTTGGCTTGCATTGCTTTATAGCCACCTCATCCCCTGGTGCCAGGCCAAAGTCCTGGCGGGTTCTTAGTCAGTACTGGTTTCATGGCTGAAGACCAAGGTGGAAATGTGTTTGCAGCTCTGCTTGTGTTCTGTCCTTTCCTTGCCCCTTTCAGGGACAGCACAGAACCTCTACAGAAAGAGACGCCAAACCTTCAAGACCATGACATTGCCTTCCCCCTACCTCTACCCAAATTATATATTTCAAACCTCTCTGGTTCTATATCCCTGCAGGGTCCTGACCCTCTCTTCAGCTATCTCATGCATATGTCAGGTTCCTTTGTCTCTGCCCTGAGGGCTCCACACACAAGAAAAATAAAACAGGGAGTATACTGTACTTCTTTTGTCTGACTTTCTTTTGACCCATTCTGCTCTCTTTGGTGCCTTGTGGGCACACACATAGGTAGGTATGCAAGTGAAACAAGCCCAGACTTGAGAGTTAAGAACTTCCAAGCAATTTCTGTGTTCCTGATACAGCAGGGAACCTGGGGTAAGCTGTTTGCCTTCTTTGCACCTTGGTTACCTCATCTATTGAGCAGTTATCAAAATAATGAGATTAAACTCTGACCTTGCTAGAAGATGAGATGTCTGCCTGACCTCTGGCATTCCAAACACATGGTGACCAAGGGCACCTGGAACATACTGCTGATGACTGGGAAGTCATGCCAGTGATAATGCGAGATACAGTTGGGACTAAGAGAAAGAACACTGCAATGAGGGTCAGAAATCCCAAAGTTAGGCCCCCTTCTGGTAATAGCTTGCTTTGTATCCTTGGGCAAGTCACTCAAGCTCTCTGACTCTAATTTCTTCCTTTGAAAAATAGGGTATATATAACATAAAACTAAGAGCAAGGGCTTTAAAGCCAGACAAACCTTGGTTGGAGTCTCAGCTCTACCACTTACTAGTTATACGACCTACTTTAGTTAGCAAATCTCTCTTGGTCTGTTAACTTACTTGAGGGAAAGTACATGGGAACATTAATAGTATTTACTTTTTGTGCTTGCTATAAGGGTTAAATGAGATGACATAGCTAATATACATAAGGAATTTAAATAGTGCCTGCCATCTACTAAGTCCTATATTAAGTGTGAGCTATTACTACTACTATGAAGAAAAGAAAGGCATAGGGGAGAACATCTGCTGGCCTATCTGTCCTACACAGTTGTTAGGAGGATATGAGATAAGTGCTGTAAAAGGGCTTTGGAGGATAAAGGGACTCTTCAAAGTGAGGTGCAATTGAAATTAAAAGACAGTAGTGCGAGGACCTTCCACTTGTGGCTGCTAAGAGCTTTATTTTGAGTCTATGGGCTCTGGCTTGCTCAGCACTGGCATGAGTAGGGCTACTGCCTTCCCCTCTCACCCACACATCCTTGTCATTGTGATGATTTGCTCTTCCTGGTGGATTGAATTGGAAGAGGGAATTCAAAACCTTGACCTCCGTTCCTCTGCCAACTGTACCACTTCTGTTCCTATTGCAGAAGCACATCTCAGATAAGTACCTAGTTCCCAGCCCAGGCCCAGACTGCATTTCACATTTGCCCTACTGAAGGTCTGGCTCCTAGTTGCCTGGTTAGGCTTTCTGCTGCTGCATTTCAGAGTTGGGGGTATGCTGGAGCCCATGGGGTGCTGTCAGGACTCACTGCTCTGAGCAGTAATTAACTTCTGCATACAAAGATGAACTGTCGTATGAGGGCCATTCCACAAAGCTAGGCTAGCTAGAGGAGGGTATGTGTCTTGGGTTCCCTTTAGTAGCAGCTTGAAAGGAGTGACTGTCCTCATCTTCTCTCCCCAGGAAAACATTTCATTTCTACGTGCCACCTCCTTTATATTACCTCACTTAATCTTTACAAAACAAGCATTTGGCTGGTACCTTTATAATATCCATTTTCCAGATGAGGAAACAGGCTTAGAGACATGTAGAGTTACCCAAGGTCAAAGAGCAAGTAAGTAGAAGATCTTGTTCTTAAATTCATGTCAATCTAAGTTCAGAGACTACATTCTTAACCAATACATCATAAAAAGACTAACCTATCCCAGAACCTTCCTGTAGTGGTACAGGTCCAAGCATGGTTCCAGGATTGCCAATCTGAGGCTTAAGGAAATTTCTCAGTTGGGAAGCAACTTGCTCACCACTGTAATATCCTGTGGCCCAAAAAGACTTTTAATTTCCTTCCTCTGCTCTTTCCCTCATTTCCCCCATCTCTCTCAGAAAACACTTAACAGAAAGTGTCAGTATCCCTGGAAAAGGCATTTAAAAGTTTTAAGTGTAGGTGATAGTATAGTGATTCAACATTTTTATATCTTACAATATGATCACCTCGCTAATTCTAGTAATCATCTCTCACTGTGCAAACTTATCACACTATTATTGTTATCTTCCCGTTCACATTTTTTACTCATTCCCCCACCTCATCCCCTCTGGTAAATATCCCCTTGGTCTCTGCATCTATGAGCCTGTTCTTGTTTTGTATGTTCATTTATTTTGTTCTTTAGATTCCACATATAACTGGAGTCATATGGCATTTGTCTTTCTCTGACTGGCTTATTTCACTTAGCATAACACCCTCTAGGTCCATCCATGCTGTTGCAAATGTAGAGATTTCATTCTTTTTTAATGCTGCACAATATTCTAATATATATCACATGTTCTTTATCCATTATTTATCTATGTACTGATGAGCACTTAGGTTGCTTTCGTATCTTGGCTGTTGTAAATAATGCTACATTGAAGTAGAGTTGCGTATATCTTCTCAAAGGAGTGTTTTTGTTTTCTTTAGATAACACCCGAAGCAGAATGAATGGGTCGAAAGGCAGTTCCATTTTTAGTTTTCTCAGGTAACCCCACACTGCTTTCCACAGTGGCTGCACCAGTCTGCATTCCCACCAACGGTGCTCTAGGGTTCCCTTTTCTCCACATCCTCACCAGCACTTGTTGTTTGTTAATTTATTGGTGATAGCCATTCTGACGGGTGTGAGGTGATATCTCGTTGTGGTTTTAATTTGCATCTCTGTGATGGCTAGTGACATTGAGCATGTTTTCAAATGTCTGTGGCCATCTGTATGTCTTATTTGGAGAAGTATCTCTTCATGTACTCTGCCTATTTTTGGATTGGATTTTTTTTTTTTTGTCATCGAGCTGTATGAGTTTCTTACATATTTTGGTTATCAGCTCTTTATTGGATATATCATTTGCAAATATATTCTTCCATTCAGTAGGTTGTGTTTGTTTTGTTGATGATTTCCTTCACTGTGTAGAAGCTTTTTAGTTCGATGAAGGCCCATTTGTTTGTTTTTGCTTTTGTTTCCCTTGCTCAAGGAGAACATATCCAAAAGATATTACTCAGACTAATGTCAAATAGTTTACTACCTATGTTTTCTTCTAGGAGTGTTATGGTTTTAGGCTTTACATTTAAGTCTTTAATCCATTTTCAGTTTATTTTTTTATATGTGTAAGAGAGTGAAAAAGGCATTTTAGATCGAAAAATGAGCTCTGCCCTTGTTTTTACAGTCCCTCCCTCTGCCCTCTTTTCTCTACTTCCATCCCTCTGCTTTGACAAGGAATCCAAGGGTGCTAGGGATTGTCAGCAGATTCTTGCTCAGAGGTTGGAGTATAGCCTAATCTCAAAAGTGAGATTTACTCTGGCTTTGACACTTCATGAAGCCACAGAAGGTGGCCCCTGACTGTGGAGCCAACATTAGTATTTATCTCAGCTCTATTTATCTCAGCTCTGAGAATTGAAGCCTTAGTGATTTTGGCAGCAGATCTTCCCTGGATTGATTACCTTGTCATTTGTCCCAGGATTTCCTTCCAAGGTTTCCTTCCTAATGCTGGGCTCCAAGCGTGGGGAGAGCTGCTTTTGGATACAGAGTGATCACCTGTCTGCTTGGGTTGCTAACTGGAAGGAGCTACCCAAATTGGCTACCTCCTTATTTCAAAAGTGTTCTCAAAGATGAGGCAGGGTCCTATCCAGTTTTAATCTGAGGGCAGGAAGGGGCTCATAACTTCAGCATTTGTTTCTTGTTTTGGCTCTGCAAAGGCCCTGATGCCTTCTGAAAGCAGAGCTTAAAAAATTACCCATCTTACCCCTGCTGCTCTTGCATAGTGGTTAGGCAGATCATTAGAGCAGCCACATATTTCCACGTAGGGTGTGAACACCTGCCAACCTAGTAGGTAGCAGTTGGTGAGTTCTATACACCACTGCTAGTCCCAACTGCCCTCACTTCTTCTTGCACACAGGTTCAGAGTTTCTATCTCAACCTCGCAGGGTTCTGGTCAAATAAGGCCTCTAGCTAACCTAGAGGTAGCAAAGTGGAGATGCTAAAATGTCAGAGAGCCAGTCAGGGGAATAGACAGGGCATTGTGATGGAGGCTGTGTTTTCTACCCTGCCATGAACTAAGTCTGTGGGCCTCAGTGTCTTCATCTGTAAACAACAGAAGGATCATTGACCTTCTAGTATCGTTCCCTCTCTGACCCCTCCTCCATATACAACACCACAATGCAGCAAGGTGAGTTGCCCCACCCTGGCAAATAACTAAGGCTCTGCCACCTACAACAGAACAGGCATGCTGAGACAAAAAGAAATATGGCCAACCTAGTTATTAATAGTATAGTGATACCTCTACGTTGCCTAGTAGTATGGAGCAGAGACCTTGAGGGTAGAGGAAGACCCAATATCATTATATGGATCCAGACTGTGAGGCACTACCCAAGAGTCCAGGAGTGCAAGTCCACAGAACCATTGACTACTTGAGCCAGGAAAAGTGCCCCTGAGGCAGGCAAGCATGACTGAGAAGCAACTTGGGATTTGGTTAATGTCTAAGGAGAAAGAGGTCCAAGTAAATGGTTTAGGGGGCAGAGAGTAAAAAGCAGGTCTATGGTGGGGCAGGGGGACCTCAGGAACTTTCCCATGGATCCTCAGGAGAGAGAGACCTAGGAGTAGAGCAATGGAAAGGTAGATTTGAGTAGAGCAATCTTACCAGAGCCTGTCAGGCATCATGGTACAGTGGAAGGAGTATTAGATTAGGAGTCCAAAGATGGTTTTAGTCCTGGCTCAGTGTCCTTGAGTAGTTTGTGTCCTTGCTAAGCCTCAATTTCCCCATCTATGATATTTTGAATCTTTATTGAGTAACAATTAGCATACAATAAACTGCATACATTTAAACTGTACAATTTAACAAGTTTTGACATATGAACACACTCATGAAACCATTTCTACAATCAAGTAATGAGCGGACCCAGCCAAAAGTTTCATGTCTCTCTCCATCTCCACTCTGCCCCTCCCCAGCCCCAGGCAACCACTAATATGCTTTCTATTTAGGTTAGTCTGTATTTTTCTAGAATTTTATATTTTGTTTTATTTCACTTTGCATAGCCTTCACTTTTCCCTCTATTTTGGGACCATACTCAACCATCTCCATGAGTATGCTGATTACCAGTATTTTGAACTCCGCATCTGATAGGCTGGCTATTTCTTTATCACTTAGTTCTATTTTTGGAGCTTTGATCTGTTCTTTCATTTGGGCCATATTTTTTTTTGTCTCAGCGTGCCTGTTCTGTTGTAAGGGGCAGAGCCTTAGTTATTTGCCAGGGTGGGGCAACTCACCTTGCTGCACTGTGGTGCTGTATATGGGGGAGGGGACAGAGAGGGGACAATGCTGCTTGATTGGCTCTCAGCCGGTTTTCAGTCACTTCACCCATTACCCACATGCAAATTGGGTTCCTCTGGTGCTGATTCCTGGTGGGATGGGTTTCTGTATGTTCTAGGACCCTGTGGGTCTCTGCAACGAACTCTCCTGTGAGGCTGGAAGTTTCTTCCACTGCTACAACCCCCACAGGTTTTTACAGCTAGAGGTTTCGATGCTTTATTTCCCAGTGCTGGAACCTGGTTTGTGCAGTCTGTCTTGCTCCCCAGTTGTTCTTCCTGGTTTATCTGCAGGCAAATGTGGGACCTCCCAGTCTACCAGCCACTGCCTCACCCACACAGTGGCCTGCCAGGTCCTCCAGCAGCCACCTTGTTGCATGTCCTCTCTGCCCTGGCAGCCTGTTTCTGCCCCTCCTACCAGTCTGAATGAATGTTTCTTCATTAACTCCTTGGTTGTTGAACTTCCATACAATCCGATTTTCTGGCAGTTCTGGTTATTTTTTTATTTTTAAATTTGTTATTGTCCTTCTTTTGGTTGTGCAAGAGGCAAAGTGTACCTACCTATGGCTCCATCTTGTCCAGAAGTCCCAGAGTCTGGACATTTTAATGATGTTAATTCTTCCAATCCATGAACATAGTATATGCTTCCATTTATTTGTATCTTCCTCAATTTCTTTCTTCACTGTCCTACAGTTTTCCAAGTACAGGTCTTTTACCTCCTTGTTTGAATTTATTCCTAGGTAGCTTTTTTTTGTTGTTGCAATAGTAAATGGGATTGATTTTTTTAGTTTCTGTTTCTGATTGGTATGTAAAAATGCCAATGAATTCTGAGTATTGACTTTGTATCCTGCTATTTTGCTGAATTTATTTATTAGGTCTAGTAGTTTTGGGGTAAAGTCTTTAAGGTTTCTATATACAATATGATGTCATCTGAAAATAATGACAGTTTTCCTTACTCCTTTCCAATTTGGATGCCCTTTATTTGTTCTTCTTGTCTGATTGCTGTGGCTAGGACTTCCAATATTACTATATTTTAAAACAGCTTTAGTGAGGTATAACTGACATACAGTGAACATCCCATATTTAAAGTGCACTATGTGATAAGCTTTGATATATGTTTATATGTATATATAGTGAAACCATTACTGTATTGAAGATAATGAGCTTATCTATCATCCTCAGAAGTCCTCTCCCCATCCACAGACAACCATTGCTCATTCTTCTTTCTGTTACCACATATCAGTTTTCATTTTCTAGAATTTTATATAAATGGAATGAAAAGTAGCTATTTTTTAGTCTGGTTGATTTTACTCACCATATTTTTTTTGGAAATTCATTCAAATTGTTGCATATATCAGTAGTTCATTCCTTTTTAATGCTGAGTACCATTTCTTGGCATGAATATAACACAATATGTTTATCCATTTACATACTTTTAAAAATACTTTTTATTGTTGTTCAAGTACAGTTGTCCCCATTTTTCCCCCATTGCTCTCCCCTGCCCTGCCTACCCCACTCCTACATTCAATCCAACCTCACCCCCTTGTCCTTGTCCATGGGTCCTTTATATACATGTTTCTTGACTTGACCCTTCCCTTTCTTTCCCGCTATCTCCCTCCCCCATCCTCTCTGATCACTGTCAGTTTGTCAGAATGGCCATCATTAACAAATCAACAAACAACAAGGGCCGGTGAGATTGTGGAGAAAAGGGAACCCCAGTGCACTGTTGGTGGGAATGCAGACTGGTGCAGCCACTGTGGAAAGCAGTGTGGAATTTCCTCAAAGAGCTAAAAATGGAACTGCCTTTTGACCTGGCAATTCCACCCCTGGGATTATACCCTAAGAATCCTGAAGCACCAATTGAAAAGAACCCATGCACCCCAATGTTCATAGCAGCACAATTTACAATAGCCAAGCATTGGAAGCAACCTAAGTGCCCAAAATTAAATGAGTGGATCAAAAAAACTTTGGTACATTTACACAATGGAACACTACACAGCAGAAAGGAAGAAGGAATTCCTACTCTTCATGACAGCATAGATGGAGCTGGAGAGTATTATTCTAAGTGAAATATCAATTTACATATTGATGGATGCTTCTGTTGTTTCTGGTTTTTTATGTTTACAAATATAGTAGCTATAAAATTCATGTACAAGTCTTGATGTGGGCATATGCTTTCATTTCTTTTGGGTTGCTGAGTCAGTGTAACTGTGTATTTAAACATTTGAGCAACTTCCAAACTGTTTTCCAAATTGATTGTACCATTTTACATTTCCAGTAAATGTGTAAATGGAGCTGAGAGTTCCAGATGTTCCAAATCCTCTCCTACGGTTGGTCAGTTTTTAAAATTTTATATGTTTATTAAAACAGGTGTGTAGTGGCACCTCATTGGGGTTTAACCTTCCGTAATGACTATTGATTATAAGCATCTTTTCATATATTTGTTTACCATCTATATATCTTATTTGGTGAAGGGTCCATTTATATCTTTTGTCTGTTTTTAACTGCGTTCTTTATTTTCTTATTTTTGAGTTTTGAGAGTACACACACATGCACACAGTATATGAGTCCATCTTTATCAGATATATGATTGGCAAATATTTCCCATTTTGTAGCGTATGTTTTAATTTTCTTCAAAGTATATTTTTAAAAGAGTAAATTTTTAAAATTTTGATGAAGTCAATTTTATGTATTTTTCACACTTTGTACTCTTTGTGTTTTATTTAAGAACTCTTTGCCTAACTCAACATCACTATGATTTTTTCTTCTGTTTCCTAGAAATTTTATTATTTTAGCTATTACATTTAGGTCTACAACCCATTTTAAGTTAATTTTTGAATATGTTATGAGGTAGCAGTTCAACCTCACTCTTTTCCATGTGGATATCCAGTTGACTCAGCACCATTTATTTTTTAAAAATTACTCTTTCCCTCTTGAATCATTTTGATACTTTTGTCAAAAATCAACTAGCCATATATGTGTAGGCCCATATCTGGTCACACTATTCTGTTCCATTGCTCTATATGTCTTCCTTGATGTCAATACTACAATGTTATGATTGTGTAGTAAGTCTTCATAGTAAGTCATGAAATCAGGTCATTATACTTCTTCAACTTTGTTCTTCATTGTCAAAATTGTTTTAGCAATTCTATATCCTTTTTATTTACACATAATTATGAGGATCAGCTTGCTGAATTCTACCCAAAATATGTTGCTGGGATTTCTGATTTGGATTGCATTGTATTTATAAAACAATTTGGGGAAAATTGATATATTAAAAACATTGAGTCTTCTGGCCCATAAACAAGATATACCCCTCCATTTATTTAGGCCTTCTTTAATTTTTCTCATCAACATTTTGCCATTTCAATGTAGAAGTCTTGCACATATTTTAATCAAATTTACCTGCATTAGCATTTCAAATTTCTGATGATATTGTAAATGGTATTTTTATTTCAATTTTAAATTATTCATTGCTATAGAAATATAATTGCTTTTTTGTAAGTTGACTTTGTATCCTTTGAACTTGTTTGACTCATTAATTCTAGTAGTTTTTTCATAGACTTTTAAATTTTGTAGGTAAACAATCTTGTCTGTAAATAGCAATAGTTTTACTTCTTATTTCTAATCTATATGTCTTCTATATCTTCATGTCTTATTGCACTGTCAAGAACCTCCATTGTGCCATGGCTGGTGTGGCTCAGTGGACTAAGTGCCGGCCTGCAAACCAAAGGGTCTCCAGTTCGATTCCCAGTCAGGGCACATGCCTGGGTTGTGGGCCAGGCTCCCAGCACAGGGTGCATGAGTGGCAACCACACATTGATGCATCTCTCCCTATCTTTCTCCTTTCCTTCCCCTCCCTAAAAAAAACAAAACAAAACAAAACAAAACAAAAAACTCCAATGCAATGATAAATAGAAAGCAGGAACAGAAATCCTTGCTTTGTTCATAATTTTAAGGTAGAAGATTTTAGTCTTTCATTATTATGTATGTTATCTATAGGTTTTCCATAGTTACCTTTCTTCAGGTTGAGAAAATTCCCTTCTGTGTCTAGTTTGCTGAGAGTTTATATCTTGAATGCATATTGAATTTTGTTAAAGACTTTTTCTGCATCTGTTGAGTCAATCATATGAGATTTTTTAAAATGCAGTCTATTATAATTGCATACTGTATTGATTGATTTAGGGGATGTTCAACTAACTTTGTATTTTGGGGATAAATACTATTTGGTCATGATGTTTTATTCTTATTCTATATTGTTGGATTCAATTTGCTAAAATGTTGTTAAGGGTTTTGCAGCTATGTTTATGAGGGACATTCATCTATGGTTTTCTTTTCTTGTGATGTCTTTGCCTGGTTTTGGTATTAGGTTAATATTGGACTAATAGAATGCGAAAGTGTTTCCTCCACTACTACTTTTTGTAAGAGTTTGTATAAGATTGGTATTATTTCTTCCTTAAGTGTTTGGAATTCACGAGTAAAGCCATCTTGGTTACTCCCCTATGATTTCTGATGACCCTTTTATTTTGAACATTCTGCAGTTCCAATAAGGGCCTTGTCATTAATCATTCTGTTTTCGATGTGTGTCTCTCCTGTCTCCTTATTTCTTGTCTGGTTGTCTCTGCCTTCTGCCTCTTTCCCATAGTCTCTATCAGGTGAATTTCTAACAATTTGAGTTTGTAGGGGCTGGCCAGCCTTCTCAGAGAAAGCTGAGGAAATTGTTCCTAGTTCCTCTAAACACTGATGGTATTTGTTTCAAGAATCATGTGTGATATACATTAGCTACTGGAGTAGACAACTGACCATTGTGCTAACAAGCCAGTGGTTGCCAAATCAGTGGTCCGTTAAGTAGAACCCAGTCTTCCCTGAAAGACTGGGGCAGGACTTAGAATTCTGGACTGCATTTTCAGATTTGACATGGGTGCTCATGTGAGTCTCTCTGGGCCTCAGTCTGATTATCTGTAAAATGAGGAACTGAATCCCTTGATCTTCTGATTCCAAAAATGGAAGTAAATATACAATAACAGCAGAGAGAAGGAAGCCAAATAACCTAATAAGGGGGTAATAAGACAACTTATGTTTTCAGTGATAATTTGACTTTACAAGTTTTGACACTCAAAAGTAGCCCATTAAAGCTGGTATGCTTTAAAACAAAGTGTGGAAGGTTAAAAATGGGATTTGTTTATATTCAGAATGCTTTGAAAATAATGTTTTCCAGTATTGTTGTGCCAGCCCAGAAAAACACCACTATGTCCTAATGAAAAAAAAATTAAAACATTGGCAGGATCAAATATCAGGAAAAATATGAAAAAACTTTTGGAATTTTTAAATATAAGCCTGGTACAAATCTGAAGTAGAGCTCTAAACACAATGGATGGTGAGTAGCTACTACAGTAAGTGGGCTAAGAGAGGCTAAGAGATGAAAGAAAGAGCTTCTCAACACAGTGTTTTTCAGAAAATGAAAAAAGGGTTGAAATCAGCTTTCCTGCTCAAGAGTATTTCATCTATTCACTGGGAAAGTAACTATCTGGCACTCAACTCTGGGTCCTGCACAAGGCTAGAGAAATAGTTAATAAAAGAAGCTCAGCTGGAGGTCATTCTCCGGTCAGGCACAGAGAGAATGGAGGTCAGGGCTCCTGCCGTCTTAGTCCCCAAGGAAGACCAAGGTGTTGTGTTTCTCCCCTCTGGAGCTCCACGACTGACAACTAAAGTGTCTTTGCTTGCCTCTTCTTAAATGTGGTCTACCAATGCTTTCAGTCATCTGGCTAATATCTGGTGATTACCTAGCCAGATGTGCCAGCACATCATCAGCACATTCCTGAGCTGCTTGCCACCAACCCCACATGGTCTCCATGCCCTACCTAAGCCATTCTCACCATCCCCACTTATCCCGACTAGGTTTAGTTTCTTTACCGTGTTCTGGGGACCCTGAAGAGGGGTAGAGGTGGAGCAGCAACAGGGGAATATTTCTGGCAACAGAGACTCCATTTCACAATGCCATTCTCTCTGCTTAGCATTGGGTACATCAGTTGGAAAGCTAAGCCTCAGAACATAAGATCCTAATTATATTTGTTATTGCTTCATAGTACTGTGCACCTTATTACAAAGCAGGGGCTCCTGAATAGAGTCATCTGTGCCCCAATGTCACCCCCCTTCAGCTCTTTCTCTCATCTATTCCTTCCCTCGCTCTGCCTTTTCTTTGGATTTGCTCCAACATTCTGTCATTTGAGCTTCAGTTAGTTTCCCACAACAACAGGAATTTGTGAAAGCCTGTAATATATTTAGAGTTTTAGCTCTTGGAGTATCCTCTCTCCCTCTTTGAACCCAGAGGGAGAGCTCACATAGGTTGCCTTTTGCCAGCCAAGGGTGAGGAAACTGGTCTCACATTTGAGTTGTTTTTTGTAGGTCCCCCTGTACTTCAAAGCCTATGAGCTTGAGTAAGGAGCCGGGGCACTAATTAGGCACATGAGTGAAAATACTTTTAGCATAAGGAATACTGAGGGCCCAGGATGGAGCTAGAAAGGTCAGGTTTCTGCTCTTGTACTTTCTAGGCTGAACAGAAGCCCAGCTGGCTGTGGATGCTTGGAACAGGAAAGGAGTGGGTGCCTGTTGAATACAGACATTGTGTTTACTTCAGGTTCAGGCGTTTTGGGGACCAACAGTCCGGGAGTACTTAACTCACCTGAGGATAGTGGCTGAGAATAAAGAGAACTCTGGGACTCACTGGATAAAAGCTGTGGCTGGTGGGTTTACACATAGCTAATCCTCAAAGTCCTAGGGCTTTGTTGGACAGAAAGTTTATTAGTCAGAAATTAGGCATTTGTTTAGCTCTTAGTGCAGCTGTGGGTTGAAATAATGCTCTCTGACTGATGGAAAATTGTGGGATGCCACATCTGATTTTGCCAGGTTTGTTTAGAAAGGTGACCCTGTACATCTCCTGTTAAAACCTACTTTTCATCCTTCCAAACTCTCCCACTTCTCAGCTTCATCAAAATCTCTTTGTCTTCCTCATATAAGAACAAGAGTAATATGGGGAACAACAAAAAGTCCCTAGCTTTGAGTCCAATGACTGTTGAGGATTCTAGAACACCTTTACCAATGTCTTGGATTTTCAAAAAAAGAAAACCGAGTACAAGAAAAGTAAAGGATAACCAATAGCACTTATTTATCATCAACATGTTTGTAATTATCATTATTATTATTATGAGTATTAGTTCCCCTTTTTAAAATATAGTCATCCCTCAATTATTTTTCTTGTACTAAATTTCCTCTGATAATGTTTTCTGCTGACAATACATAATTTCTCTTACATCATGCTATTTATCAGTCATTAATCTAACTATTAATTACCTTACTTTCCTTTAACATAGCAAATTTTCTTTCACTTGGAATGTTGGACTTGTCTCAAAATCTTTAAATAGAAAATTTTGCTCTGGTCTTGAACCATGAAATTTTAAAATTTCATTGCCTTAATTTAAAAAAATGTGTTTCCTATTTTACTGTAATATTATTTAAGGCAAGGAGCATATGTGAGCCATTTAGCACCCTCAATGCCTGTGGGATATTGCCATTTGTCTCTGCCAGAGAGGATGTTCAATAACTATTGAATACATGAATATCATAACTGAATGGCTTCATTTTAAAAATATATACATTTAGCATTAAAAACTATATTAAAGTACCTTTTCTTATTCCTCCCATGAAGTATGGCTAAAAAAAACCCCTGAATGCTATGTATAAAACAAATATAAAAAGGCTGAAGGGCAGAGAGAAAAAGGCTGATGCTCTCAGGACCTTGGGACCCGAGGAACAATACAGCAGTGAATTACCTGGGTTTTCTTTTTGCGTCATATATCTTAGACCTGGAGCTGAAGAAGCCACTAACCCAGAAATACCAATAGGAACAGACAAAATAAGTCCCATTAAAAGCTGGATTTATCTAGAAAAAACAAATGGGACAGGAAGACAGAAAATTTTTAGGCAATAACTGCCCTACTCTAGCCAAATGCCATGGAGAAAATGCATTTCATCTGACCTTTACTAACAAAGGCCTAGTGGAGAACCTAGACTTGTAAATTCACCCAGCTGTAACAAGGCCTCTCAACCCGCCCAACCCCTTCCATGCTGAGATAGTGTCAGAGGAAACTGAGCAGGGAGCCAGGAATTAAATCCTACACCTCCCCCATGGAGTCAGTGGAGACTACGCAGGGAGCCTGGACTTTCACCCTTGCCAGATTATAACCTCCAACTCTCCTCCCATTCCTGGAGAGGTGCCAAGGTGATGGCAGTAATGGTCAAGCAGGAAAGTAGGACTTTCACCATCTCTTGGTACAGTATCAATTATAGCACTGCAGGAAATAGTAGCAAGGGACCCCTACCTCTCCAAGCAAGAGGTATCAGAGGAATCCCAGTGGAAATCTTGACCACCGCCCACTGCCCAGCATTAAGAAAGCACCCATCCTCCCCACGGTGTCAATGGAGGCTAAGCAAGGAACATGGACTTCCTCCCCCATTTCTTCCACTCCATCTGGCAATAATAAGGTGGGTGCTTTGCTGGCACAGTATCATAGAAGGCCTGCTAAAAAATAAGACTTAAATAAGATCCAGAGTCTCATAATATAATATCCAAAATGTCTAGTATACAATAGAAAACCACTCATCACATCAAAGACTAGGAAAATCTCAGCTTCAATGAGAAAATAATTAATTGACACCAACTCCAAAATGACACAGATGTTAGAGCTATTTGGCAAGGATTTTAAAGCCGCCATCATAAAAATGTTTCAATGAGCCATTACAATCATCCTTAAAACAGATGAAGAAATGCTAAGTCTCAGAAAATAAATAAAAGATATAAAGAAAAAACAAAATTTTAGAACTAAAAATACAACAACTGAACTAATTACAATAACAACAACAAAATTCTTGCTGAATAGGCTCTAGAACAGAATGGAGAGGAAAGAGGAAAGAATGAGCAAACTTGAAGATAGAAAAATAGAAATTATCTAATATTAACAACACAGAGGAACTGTGGGGCTATAATGAAAGATGTAATGTTCCTGTCATTAGAGTTTTCCTGGATGGAGAGGAGAAACAAGGCTGAAAAAGTACTCAAAGAAATAATGGCTGAAAAATCCACAAATTTGGCAAAAGGCAAACCTAAAATACCAAGAAGCTGAGTGAATGCCAAAGACAATGAACTCAAAGAAATCTATGCCAAGGAGCAGGTGGAATTTAAACTCACCTCCTCCCAGGATCAAACCAGAATTAAAACTAAATTATAGAACAATCGACCTGAATAAGTAACTGAAGACTAGCTGAACAGAAGTCTTATAATTAAGGCTTTATAGAAGAAGACACATTGAGACTGGCAGGAAAGGCAGAGATGCAAAAAAGGTTGGGTCTTATGGAGTGGTTGAAAATGGCGAGAAATATCTCAGTTGCAAAGTTCCTCCATGAATAGCGAGGGGTTTTGACACCCTCCTGTGCTCCACAGCACAGAGCACCAGGGCTGGGAGGAGGAGCTCTCATACGCTGTGAAGATCATCAGGGATTCCATCCACCAGGGAGAGAAAGGAGTCTGCTAAAAACTGTGGGTGTGGTTGACCCTTAGGCTGGCAAGCCAGAAGGTAATAGCATGAAATATTCAAAGTGATGAAAGGAAGAAACTAAAACCAAGATTACCCAACAAAGCTGTCTTTCAAAGCTAATTTAGAATTAAAGGAGAGATAAAGAGATTCCCAGACAAGAAAAAGCTGAAGGAGTTCATCACTACCAAAGCAGCATCACCAGAAATGTTAAAAGGACTTCTTTAAGAAGAAAAAATTAAAAGTATTAACAAGAAGATATTGGAAAGAAAAAATTCTCACTGACAAAAGCAAACACATAATTAAATCAGTGGACCAACCAACACTCGAGCTAGTATAAAAGTTAAAAGGCAAAAGTAGGAAGATCATGTAAAATTACAACATTAAATTAAGGGATACACACAAACACACACACAAAAGAAGTAAAAAATAATGATGAAACATAAATTGGGGGTCGGGAAAGTAAAAATAGTAGTGATTTAGAATGTGTTCAAACTTAAGTGACCATCAACTTAAAATAAACTGGTGTAAACATAGCTTGGTATATATGAAACACATGGTAACTACAAACCAAAAATCTACAATGGCTATTCAAGAAATAAAGAGAAAGGAATCCAAACACAATACTATAGAATGTCATCAACATGTAAGAGAAGAGAACAAGAGCATATGAAAGGAAACAAGAAGAATGATAGAAACAATCAGATAACAATTAATAAAATGTCAACAACTACATACCTATCAATAGTTATGTTAAATGTAAATAGATTAAATTCTTTAACCAAAATATGAATGGATAAAGATGTGGTACATATATATATATATAATGGAATATTACTCAGCCATAAAAAGAATGAAATCTTACCATTTGTGATAACATGGATGGACCTAGAGGGTATTATGCTAATGAAATAAGTCAAACAGAAAAATAAATACCATATGATTTCTCTTATATGTGGAATTAAAAAAACAAAATAAACAAAGAAAACAGCCCAGGCTGGCATGGCTCAGTGGATTGAGCGCCGGCCTGTGAACTGAAGTGTCGCCAGTTCAATTTCCTGGTCAGGGCACATGCCTGGGTTGCAGGCCAGGTCCCCAGTTGGGGGTGGGTGAAAGGCAACAAATTGATGTGTCTCTCACACTTTGATATTTCTCTCTCTCTCCTTCTCCCTCCCTTGCCCTCTCTCTAAAAATAAATAAAATCTTTTTTAAAAAAGGAAAAACTCAGAGAGAGAACAAACTAATGGTTATCAGATGGGAAGGAGGTCATGGCTAGGTGAAAAAGTGAAGGGATTAAGAATTATAAATTGATAGTTACATCCAAAGGAACCCAAAACACTAATTTGAAATAACACAAGCACCCCTATGTTCACTGCAGCATTATTTACAATCACCAAGATATGGAAGCAGCCCAAGTGTCCATCAGTAGATGATTGAATGAAACAACTATGGGACATTTACACAACGGAGTACTACTTGACCATAAAAAAGAAGAAAACTTTACCCTTTGCGATAGTATGGATGGACCTGGAGAGCATTATGCTAAGGGAAATAAGCCAGTCAGAGAAAGACAAATATATGATTTCACTCATAAGTGGACTCTAATGAACAAACTGAATGGACAAGGAAAATGGGACAGACTCATAGATAGAGAGCAGGCTGACAGCTAAGGTGGGGAGGGGAGGAGTGGAGGGATTAAGCAAAAATGTAAAAGGACTCATGGACATGGACAACAGTATGGTGATTGTGGGGGGAGGGGGTATAAGGGGATTAAAGTGGTAATGGAAAAAAGTACAATGAAAACTCCAATTAAAAGACAAAAAACCCCAAATTGATAGTTACGAAATAGTCATGGGATTGTAAAATACAGCATAGGGAATATATATAGTCAGTAATATTTTATAAAGATTTTATTTTTATTAATTTTTAGAGAGAGGGGAAGGGAGGGAGAAAAATGGGGAGAGAAACATTGATGAGAGAGAGAGACATGGATTGATTGCCTCTCACGTGTGACACACTGGGGACTGAAAGTGCAACCCAAGCATGTGCCCTGCCCAGGAATCGAACCAGCGACTTTTCGCTTTGCAGAATGACACCCAGGCAAATGAGCCACACAATCAGGGCTAGCCAGTAATATTTTAATAAATAAATATGGTATCATGTGGGTGCAGGACTTACTGGAGGGGATCACTTTGTAAGTTATATAAATGTCTAAGCACTATGCTGTACACCTGACACTAATATAATATTAAATGTCAACTCTAAGTGAAAAATTTTTTAAAAATTTAAAAGACACAGATTGGCAGGGTAGATAGAAAATTTTAAAAGAAATGCCCAAGCTATATACTGTCTGCAAGAAACTCACTTCAAATATGTATCTCCACGAATTATTCTGAGTGAAAAAGCCAATTTGGTCACATACTATATGACTCCACTTACATAGCTTTTTTGAAATAATTATGGAGATGTAAAACATATGTGATAACCAGAAGTTAGGGATGGTGGAAGAGTATGTGACTATGAAGGAGTAGCATGAAGTAGATTTTTGCAGTGATAGCATAGTTTTGTATCTTGATTGTAGTAGTGGCTAAATAAATCTATACATGATAAAATGATATAGAACTTAATACATATATTGTACCAATGTCAGTTTCAAGGTTTCCTACTGTAGCATAATTATATAAGATGTAACCATTGGGGGAACTGGGTGATGGGTTCATGGGATCTCTCTGGATTTTCTTGACTATTTCCTCTGAATCTACAATTCTTTCAAATTTTAAAAGGTAAAAATCAAATAGATTATTTTTTAAAAATCTATAATAAGAAATCTAATGCTAATACCATACTTAATGGGGAGAAACAGGCAGCTTTCTCAACTAAGATCAAGTACATGCAAGGATATCCCCTCTCACCACTCCTTTCCAACATCATAATGGAAGTTCTAGCTAATACAATACAAGAAAAGGAGATAACAGGTATACAAGTTGGGAAGGAAGAAATAAAACTGCCTTTGTTTTTAGATAACATGATCATCTACGTAGAAAATCCGAAAGTATCAACCAAAAAACTCCTGGAAAAGTCAATCACTTTCCTATATTCAGCAATAACTAAGTGGAATTTGAAATTAAAAACATACAATTTATACTAGCATCCCCAAAAATGAAATACTTAGGTATAAATCTAACAACATGTTTAAAATCTATATGAGTTAAACCACAAAACTCTGATGAAACAATATCAAAAAACTAAATAAATGAATAGATATTTCATGTTCATGCATAGTGAGACTCAATATTGTCAGGGTATCAGCTCTTCTCAACTTGATCTATAGATTCTATGCAATTTCAATAAAAATCATAGCAAGTTATTTTGTGGATATCAACAAACTGATTTTAAAGTTTACATGGAGAGGCAAAAGACCCAAAATAGTTGACACAATATTGGAGATGAACAAAATTGAAGGACTGCCACTACCTGACTACATGACTTACTATAAAGCTACAATATTCAAGACAGTGTGTTATTGGTTTAAAAACAGGCAAATAGATCAATAAAACAGATTAGAGACCCTAGAGATAGACCCACACATATATAGCCAAGCAAACTTTGACGAAGAAGCAAAAGCAATACAGTGGAGCAAAGATGGTTTGTTTGTTTGTTGTTTTAACAAATGGTGCTGGAACAACTGGACATCTCCATGCAAAAAAAAAAAAAATGAATCTAGACAAAGACTTTATGCTCTTCTCAGCTGGGGACCTGGCCCTCAACCCAGGCATATGCCTTAACTGGGAATCGAACCTGCAACCCTTAGAGCCACACCAGCCAGGGCTATATGTTTAGCTTTATAAGAAGCTGCCAAACTATTATCCAAAGTAGGTATACTATTTTGCATTTTCATCAGCAGTGTACGAGATTTTAGTTCCTCTGTATCCTCATTAGTACTAGGTATTGTCATTTTTAAAAAGCTTTTTTAGTGTATTGTAGAGGGTATCCCATTGTAATTTTAATATACATTTCTTGAATTATTAATGATATTGAGCATCTTTTCATATGCTTAATTACCATTCATATTGTGTGTATATAAATGTCTGGTCAAATCTTTTGCCCATGTTTTAAATTGGATTGTTTACTTCTTATTGAGTTGTGAGAATCAACTCACACTTGGATTCTGAATACCAGTCTTTCATCAGATATGTGTGTTGTAAATATTTTTCCTAGTCTGTGGCTTGCCTTTTCATTTTCATAACAGTATTTTTTGAAGAGCATGTTTCAAATTTTGAAGTCTAATATATTGTTTTTTCTTTTATGAATCTCACTTTTGTAAATATCTATGAAATTTTTGACTAACTAAAAGTTAGAAAGATTTGCTCCTACACTTTCTTCTAGAATTTTTTAGTTTTAAGTTTTACATTTAAGTCTATGATCCATTTGCATTAATTTTTGTATATGATGTGACTATTAGTATTCACAAAGTTCTCTGACACATATCACTATATCTGATCTCATTAACAAAATCTTTGAGGAAGACACATCAGGAATTCTAATTCCCATTTTATAGATGATAAGACTGAGGATTAGAGAAGGGCTGTGTGACTTGCTCAAGGTCCCACAGATGATAAGAGGTGAAACTGCAAGGTAAGAGGTAAAACTGTGATCAGAGTTTAGGTCTCCCTGATGTGCTAGGCCAGTACTTTAAGAGTCAGGCAGCTAGGGCTCAAGATGGAACCCCTTCAAAGCAAAATTTCCCAGTGGGCATCTTAAAAACCTATTAGGCACTGAAGTAAAAGACAAAGGCAGTAGACTACCCCTGATCTCACTCACACTGCCCTTCTCTGGCCCACTTGAGCCTCCCCATTTGAAGAGAGCCAGAAGCTGGCCTGGTGCTCTGCTCAGATGATACTCAATGATGCTTTTTGATAATAATGCTGAAGACTTGGAATGGGTTCAGAGGAGAGCTCTGAAAGTAATAACAGAGTTAGAAATTAAGGCTAAGAAGAAAAGTTAAAGGAACTAAGATTATTTAACCTAGAAAAGAGAGGCCCAAGATGAAACTTGATAACTGCCTTCAAACAAACAAACAAAAACCCTTGAGCTTTCTTTCTGAGGGCTGAGCAAGGAGAAATGGGCTGGAAGAATGTAACTAAAAGGACAAACTTCTTCCTCCCTGGTGAGCATTGTTACAGACATTTAAGAGCCTTTTTAAACAGAATAAACTCTTCTTATTCAAGTTTGGAGCCAGGAATGTGCCCAACATGGGCTCCAATGAAAAACTTTGGCTTGATGGTTACATGAGCCTCTTGCGCGGTGTCCTTAGAAATCTTTGGGTGGCTCCTGAACCAGTACTGTGTTTGTGACCTTCCCTGCTTCTTAGTTTTAGCATCTTCAAGATGAGCCTTACTTGCTCTGGCTGGCATAGCTCAGCAGATTGAGTGTCGGTCTGCAAACCAAAGGGTTGCTGGTTCGATTCCCCAGTCAGGGCACATTCCTGGGTTGTGGGCCAGGTCCCCAGTAAGGGATGTGAGAGAGGCAACCACACGTTGATGTTTCTCTCCCTGTCTTTCTCTCTTCCTTCCCCTGTCTAAAAATGAAATAAATAAAATCTTTTTAAAAATTAAAAGATATAAGTATTACTACCCCAGCTTTTTAACTTATATCAGATAAAATAGACTGCAAAGCAAAGGCCATGAAGAGAGACACAGAAGGGCACTTCATAATACTCAAAGGAAGAATTCCTCAAGAAGACATAAATATTGTAAACCTATATGCACCCAACATAGGAGCATCCAAATATGTAAGGAAAATCCTGGAGGACTTCAAGAAAGAAATAGACAGCAACACACTTATAGTAGGGTATTTTAATACCCCACTGTCAACAATGGATAGATCATCCAAACAAAACATCAACAAAGATATTGTGGAACTGAATGACGCATTAGGTCAAATGGACTTAACTGATATATATAGGACCTTTCATCCCAAAGAAGCAAACTACACATTCTTTTCAAATGCACATGGAACAGTTTCAAAGACAGACCACATGACAGGACACAAAACAAGCCTCAACAAATTTAAGAAAATTGAAACCATATCAAGCATTTTCTCAGACTGCAAGGATGAGTGGATCAAAAAACTGTGGTACATTTACACAATGGAATACTATGCAGCAGAAAGGAAGAAGGAGCTACTACCGTTTGCAATAGCATGGATGGAACTGGAGAGCATTATGCTAAGTGAAATAAGCCAGGTTGTGAAAGATACCATATGATCTCACCTATAAGTAGAACCTAATCAACAAAATAAACAAGCAAGCAACATATAGCCAGCAATATTGAAATAAAAAACAAACTGACAGTAACCAGAGAGGGGGGGCCATGACAGGGGAATGGGAGGGGAAGGGTCATCGAGGAACATGCATAAAAGACCCATAGACAAAGCCAAATGGGAGAATGATTGAGGGGGGGAGGGGGGATCCGTGGGGCTAGGGAAAGTGGTGGCGGGAAAATGTTGACAAAAAAATAAAATAAAATAGACAAAGGGAGGCTAAGAATAGTATAGGAAATTAAGAAGCCAAAGAACTGATATGTATAGCCCAGGGATTTGAACTAAGAGCTGTGGGGATGATGGGATGGGGTGCAGGGTGGAGGCGATAAAGGGGGGAAATGGGACAACTGTAATAGCATACTCAATAAAATATACCAAAGAAAGAAAGGAAAACAATAAAATAAAATAAATAAAAGATGAGCCTTACCTTAGCTCTTGAAGGCTTAACGCCCATGCTTCTTGGCCCTGAAGCCAAGTAGCCAAGTGCCTAAGGTTATATCTGGTTTAGCATCCCTGGAAGGGCCCAAAATGTACACTAGTCCAAATATGACCCCAATGCTTGAATCCTCTGTTTTATATCTAGCCTCTACTCACACACCTCCAATGATGGGAAATTTTGTTCATCCCAATAGAAGATATAAAATAACACAATTAATTTGGACTAGGAATAAGGACAGTTGGGTTTGAGTCCCAGCTCTGCCACTAACTTGCTGCACGATCTTTGGTAAGTTCCTTCACATTTCTGGACCTGCTTCTTTATCAGTAAAATGGTAGTGGAGGGATATCTTTGTTTTAGTTTCTGTTGGTTTAACTGCTGTAACAAATGGCCCTCGAAAGTTGAGTGGATAAAAAGCTGTGGTACATTTATACAGTGGAATACTATTCAGCTGTAACAGAGAAGGAAATTTCACCCTTTGCAACAGCATGGATGGACCTGGAGAGTATTATGCTAAGTGAAATAAACCAGTCAGAGGAAGACAAATACCATGTGATCTCACTGATATGTGGAATATAATGAACAAAATAAACAAGCCAACAAAATAGAAACATACTCAATGATATAGAGAACAGACTGGCAGCTGTGAGAGTGGTGAGGAGTTGGGGGGCTGGGTGAAAAAGGTGAAGGGATGAAGCAAAGAAAAAAAACTAATAGACACAGACAACAGTGTGGTGATTACCAGAGGGAAAGTGCTATAAATGGTGATGGAAGGAGACTTGACTTTGGGCGGTGAACACACAATACAATATACAGATGATGCATTATAGAATTGTACACCTGAAACCTATATAATTTTATTAACCAATGTCACCTCAATAAATTCAATTAAAATTTTTTAAAAGTGACTACAACAATTTAAAAAATTTGGTGGCTTAAAGGACAAAAAATTTCTCTATTTCTTATGTATCATTGAGGACAAGGATTCCATATTGGAAATGCAAGTGGAACTTTGCTCAATATAGTTATTCAGGGACCCAGATAGAACTGATGACAGTTCTACCAGTCTTAATACATGGCTTCCAAGGTCGCTCTGCATTTGTAGCCCATGAGAAAACAGAAACCCAATGGGACATTTTTATGGTCCAGGCCTGGAAGTAGTATTTATCACTTAACCACATTCTATTGGTTAAAATTGAGTCGCATGGCCTTACTAAACTGCCAAAGTGGCTGAGAAATGTACAGTTGTGTGATAGCTAGTTAGGCTTCATTTTATTGGCTTGATCGTTAAAGGATCCCTGCCTCAGTTCCGAAGTTCCGAGTGTGTTTATAAACTAGATTCTTGGTTTTCACGTTGCCCTGCTACCAGTACTTTGAAAATTGTCCAAGCTCTCTGGCCACTAGGGAGTAGCTGGCTGGCAGTGCAGGCCAAAGTAATACCCCTGCGAAAGGCCAAAGAAGAAGAATTGAGATACCAGTCATACCACCAGATACCACATTAAGCTAAGGTATCTTTGTGCTTGTTTTCTCTGCAGCATGGGTAGGAGCCCTCTCAATGGGCATGATCTTCTTCTGTTCTCCCATTGTGAGTATATTTACTGATCGTTTGGGCTGCCGAATCACAGCAACTGCAGGGGCTGCTGTCGCTTTCATCGGCCTCCATACCAGCTCCTTTACCAGGTAAGGCTAGGAGTTGGTGGGTGCCTAAGAGTGAGGGTTGGCCTCTTTCTGGACTTCAACTAGGGACACTCTTCTCCATGCAGAATCTTCTGTGGCCCTTTCCATGTAGAATCCTCATTGTCCAATGGGACTCATTTAGGTAGGGTCCCCAGTGCCCATTGATAGGCAATGTCCCCAAAGAGGACACAAGAGTGCCAAAGTGGTAGGAAGAGTCTAAGTTTGGGAGTTCATACAGTTGGGGCCATGTCCAATTTTGGCCACTGAATGGCTATGGAACAATTGATGAGTACCATTCCCCTCTCTGGGCCTCAATTTCTATATCTGTAATATGAGGGGGTTAGACCAGATGGTCTTTTCAGGTCTTCAGCTCTGCCATTTTATTCCCGTTCAATGTACCATACATCTCATGACCTCATCTGCCTTCTCAGGAATGACCTCTTAGAGCAAGCTCGTGTGGACACCTACCATTACAGCATTCCTGGGGAATCTTATGCTGAAAAAGAGGTCAGCTAAGCACTAGGCTGTTTAGCATTTCTGGCCCCTTTTAAGCTGTTTCTGGCTGCCAGTGCACGGATGGTTTGGGATGGATAAAGATTCACTTTTGCACTGGGCAGTGAGAAGGGATATTTAGCAGCATCCCCACTGAAGTACAGACCTAGCACCAAGCTACCCAGCCAGGCCTAAGCTAAAGTCAAACTCTGGTCCTGTTGGTTCCACTGGCAGAACTTAGTAGTGCCAGGCAAGGAGCAAGCTACAGGCTCATTTTCTGTTTTCGTTCTGCCAGCCCTGCAGAAGCATGTCTGTAGTTGAGGGGAGAAGTGAAAATCCTCCACCACAAACTGAGAAATATGGGATTCCATCAACTTTCTGCCAAAGACACTTTGGAAGTTACGGTACCTCCTACTTCCAATCTGCCTGGGCTGGTGTAGGAAAATGCTGGCCTGGGAATACAGTTAATTTGTCAGAGATTTGCATTCTGAGCTTCTCTTCCCAGAGTAGGACCATGGTTACGTTCTCTTGGTCTAACATTCCACTCACATCAGAGAATGATAATAGTGTTCGGCCACAATTGGGCCTTTTGAGGATGAGCCAGATTTCTTTATGACTTGAGCATTTCTGGCTGCCCAGCATACCCTCCAGCAGAGCTTGGATCTGTTCTGCAATGTTTTCTTGACTCAGTCCCACCTAATTCAGACAGAGGACAGGAAAACCATGTGTTACCTGGAACCTGCTCATTCCTCCCAGGGAAGTAGCTCCAAACCCTTTCGGAACCTCTTCACTGGTTGGTTTCATTCGTCCCCAGCAAGCTGGTGTCTGGCTCCTTGTGGGAAGGAGCTAGGCCTCAGAAGCAGCTCCAGTCTCAGCACTACACAGCAGAGGCTTGTGTTTTAAGGACGAGAATAGCAAAGTGTAAACAAATTAGCAACATACGGATCCCATTTCCTTTGCAATCCACATGAGCTGTTACAGAAAGGGAAGGAGCTCAGGCGTGTTTTCTTCTGGCACTCTTCTTTAGGCACATTGGAGTAGGCGTTCTGTTCTCCAGGCCCCTAAGCCCCTCCCTCAACCCCTTTGCCTTTTCTGTAAGAATGTCTTCAAAGCCAAGAAATTTTCTGGGTGGCTTCACACCCAGTGGAAAAATGGTTCTGCTTGTGGCTAGGGCTCCAAGTCATCCTTCCTGTTGTTTGAATCATGGCTCTGAATTCCTTTGGGTGGTATGAAGTGGAACAGAATGCGGGCAGGACTTGGGAGGACTTGGCAAGCCTGTTTAGGGACCTCCTGCCTTGGGGTGCAACTAGAAATAGATCTACCACATAGCACCCTGGACAGAACCCCATGCTTTGCCCTCACCAGCCTTCACTCTGCAGGTCTAACTCCTGTCCCTTAGACAAGATCCTTGGCCCATGCCATCCCATTGAGCCCCTAGAATCTCATGGGAGCAGGCCCCAAGGAACCTGACAGAAGAGGAGCAGTTGGCTTAGCTACGTGTTCCAAGTGGAGGCAGCTCTTTTGAAACCAAAGCCCTTGCTCATATCCAGTGAATACAGGCAGATGGAAAGCAATGGTAATGATTGCTGTGGTTGGAATCATGCATGCAATCACCATACCATCTCTGCAGCATAGGCCCAGTCTTTTTAGTATGAGGACTGGCTCTGTCTACGGGGAGGAACTGCCTGACCATGGAGACTATTAGATAATTAAATGGTCAGGTAAAAACTATTGCAAAATATGTGGAGGCTTCAAAAAGAAAATTCCTCACTAGGTTGTGCCAATATTTTGGGGGGTGCAGATGGCTGTCCAAGCTAACCTTCTCATGGCCTTTCCCTGCTGGCTACTTTGCCTTCTGTTACAGAGGCGTATGGCCCCTGCAGGCCTAAGAGTTTTAAGCCAGAACCTGTATTACTTTGTGAGACCCATAACTTTTTTGAGGCTCCATTTCCTGTCAAGCAGCTAGGTTATGCTGAGATACTCAGACTTTGGGTAGGTTGAGGGTGAGCTATTTCTCAGGAGACCAAAAGGCATTCTCTGAAATATTAAGAGCTCTGAACATGGAGAAAGATCCTGAAGAGTCCTATGGAGGGTCTCAACCTCCCAGGATGTTGGCTCCTTGCAGGCCTTTGTTGTTACTTGGGATCAAGCTTTGGCTACCAGCCAACCCATGCTGTCTAGGTGAGCAGTAGGTGAAACCGTTCTCTCTAAAGCACCGACTTACTCCTTGTAGCCCCTCATCCAGCCTTTGCATAGGCTGGTTCTGACTTTGTTTTGAACAATTGTCCTTGATTGGGCACCATGACTCAAAATAGAGTCACACAGACCTGGAGTCAAGTCCAAACTTTGCTGATCCACAGTTATGCTACCTTGGGTAAATTACTTTACTTTCCTGAGCCTGTCTCCCCATCTGCAAAATGGGAATCAGAAGGTCCTGCTCCTCGTCTGTTCTGAGGGTCAGTGGTAACTGGGACTGTGGGTTAATGGTGGGGGGGTGCAGGTTTCAGGAGGGTGAAGGGATAAGGGCAGGTGAATTTTCTGGTCAGGCTGCTGAGGATAGCTCTTGGTGTCTCTCCCACAGCTCATTAAGCCTGCGTTACTTCACCTATGGGATTCTCTTTGGTTGTGGCTGTTCCTTCGCCTTTCAGCCATCTCTCGTCATCCTGGGCCACTACTTCCAACGCCGCCTGGGTCTGGCCAATGGTGTAGTGTCTGCTGGGAGTAGCATCTTCTCCATATCCTTCCCCCTTCTCATCAAAACGCTGGGGGCTAAGATAAAGCTCGCCCAAACCTTCCAGGTGCTGAGTACCTTCATGTTCATTCTTACGCTGCTTTCACTCACCTACCGGCCCCTCCTGCCCAGCTCCCAGGACACCCCAAGCAAGAGAGGTGTCCATACCGTGTGCCAACGCTTTCTGGCTCAACTCAGGAAGTATTTCAACATGCGAGTGTTTCGCCAACGTACCTACCGCATCTGGGCCTTTGGGATTGCTGCTGCTGCCCTTGGCTACTTCGTTCCCTATGTACACCTGGTGAGGAACACCAGGGTGGGCCCACCCAACCTGGCCCCAAGAATCTGCCCTTCACCTGCCTGAAGTGCAAGAGGGCAGGGGTGGAGGATATTGAAAGGGCAAAACTGAGACCTTTGGAAAAACAGACATTCAGAGTGGGAAGGAGCACAGGTTGAGGGAAGACCTCAGTGGGAAATAAGGGGCGTTTGTTAGGGAAAAGCCCATGCCTGTGGTTGCTTCCACTGATAAGTCTAGATAGATAGATTTTCAGAAGATAAACATCATTGGGGTGCAGGATACTGGCCCAAATGACCCAAGGATAGGGCTGTCTAAAAGTGTGTTCTATGGAATGCTGGTCTTTGTGGTCAAATGATTTTCTTTAGGCAATAACATATATTAGATCTCTTTAGCTTCATACTGTGTAGCAATCTTTTAAAGGTACCAAAAAAATCCTGCAGTAAGCAAATCCTTCAGTTTTGTTTAACCAGCATCCACCCAACGTGTATGGCCAAAGAGCTGTCAGTTGTCCCATTATCTTACATAGACCTCATGTTTCTTAAAACACACTTTTAGAAGTGTACCCAAAAGTTGGTGGAGCCTTCTGCAGTGATCTGCTGTTTCCCTAGTTTGTCAATTCTGGGTCAGGGAATGGGGAGATTGTAGGAGAACCACTGGATTTTCTCAGTTGTTAAGGCTGTATTCTGTCCTGCCAGGACTTGGAAGGGGCTTGGAGACACCCTCTCCCCTCAGCTTTGTTCAATAGCCCAGAATGTAGAGAACCAGGGAATATGCAGCCTTTTAAGCACTTAAAAGCAGCCAGGGAGTTTGTCCCAGAGGTAGGGCTACAAGGAAAGTAGTTCTTATCATGGTCCAGACAAGTAAGCAGTGGAGGGTTCTGGATATGCCAACAGTTAATCAGTCAGCTCCTCTTCTTTTTCCTGGGGGGGGTATGATGCTATGCTTTTCAGATGAAGTATGTGGAAGAGGAGTTCTTGGAAATCAAGCAGACCTGGGTGCTCTTGGTGTGTATTGGGGCTACCTCAGGCCTCGGGCGCCTTGTGTCAGGCCGTGTCAGTGACTCCATTCCTGGACTTAAGAAGATCTACTTGCAGGTGAGTGTGTCCACCCTGTCCACTGTGGGGAGGAATACTGCCATAGATGCTAGTTTATCCCCACTTTTTAGGGTAGAATGGTAGGTCATATCATTGATGTGCCCTGGGCCTCAGCTCTGACACCAGATTGTGCAACATGGGAAAGTCAGTATATTCTCTGAGCCTCAGTTTGCCTTGCTTTCAAATGAATACATTCTTTTTTTTTTTAAGGTTTTATTTATTTATTTTTAGAGAGGGGAAGGGAGGGAGAAAGAGGGAAAGAAGTATCAATGTGCTGTTGCCTCTCATGTGGCCCTTCCAGGGAACCTGGCCCACAACACAGGCACATGTACTGATTGGGAATCGAACCGGTGACCCTTTGGTTCACAGGCCCGCACTCAGTCCACTAAGCCACATCAGCCAGGGCTACGGTCATTCTTGTTCTGCATCTTTCATCAAGATGGAGTGAGGATCCAGTGAAAGCAGTATCAATGGAGCCTCCAGAACATTTTCAAAGAAAGTTTTTATTAATAATGGCTCTCTCATCTGAAAGAGGAAAAGTGAGGCCAGGAGTTAGATGCTGCCACCAATGAGGGGTGATTTCATGGCTACCCTACACTCTTTTGGAGGGTCTTGGACATGTGTAACACTTTGTAGTTCAGTGTCTCTCTCCTGTAGGCCCAGGCCCAGGTTCGTCATCTCCTATACTTCCAGAGCTACTTGGTACCAAACACTGGCTGTTAAATGCCACCCTTTTGGTAGACACAAAAAAGTACCAGAAAAGGCCAGAGCACTCCCCTTCTCTAGGCCTCACTTTAGTCATTTGTGCAGTGAGAATAATTCTCGCTTTTCCTATCTCGCCTCACAGGTGAGGATTAAAACAATTATTGGCATAACCAGGTTTTGGGAAGTCAAAAAATGTTATAGTCAAGCAAGGTTTAATCCTGATAGTGACACAGTAACCTCATATTATGGGCAGTAGACATAAGAGGCCACTTTCTCTGCTGATAGGACTCTTGTCTGGCTTGAATACAGTCTACTGCTTAAACTGTCTTATTTTTGCCTGCCTGATAGCAATATTGCCTTTCTGATGGCTCATGCTTATTGCTCCTGCGGTTGAGTTTACTAGAAGATACCCAAGTGTGAAAACCTATGGAGGAGTAATGGCAGTCCCAGGAAACATGTGATCACAAACAGTCCATCAAGAAGTGCTTGAGCTGTATCTCCCCCAAGAAGGCCCTAAATCATTTGCAAGGGGGCCTAACTACACTCATAGCAGAGATTTCTCTGTCTTTTGACAACCTCAAGGGTTTTCCTAAATACCCTCAGATGTTTTAGACAGTTTTCTGTTGTATTTAACTCTGTGTTAGCTTTGCAAGAACTGGTGAATCTGCTTTGTCAAAGCTAGGGGTGCCCTTGTGATTCATTCATCCAGTCCAATCTCTTATTGTACTGATGGAGAAACTTAGAGGAAGACATACAGCCAGTTGTGGCAGAGCTGAACTCCTATTTCATGCTCTTCTCATATTCTATTTTACCCTAAGTGATGGAAAGCAGAGCCAAATCCCAGAGATAGTAACAGACTAGACCAAGGTCAAACCAAAAGCCTATAATTGAGATAAACCAATTATGAAATTTTGAATTCCTGTGCAAATATCAGCAAGTGCCTTATCTAGGTGGATTTTTACATTGGAGTGTGTGTGGCTTTCCCAGCCTCTTCCACATGCCACCCCTGTGTGTCTTTCCTGTCAGTATCAGCAGCTCCAAGATATAAAACAGTATTGAAAATCTGGGTAAGGTAGCGCTAGGCCAGGACTTTATGTTGAGAGGAGGCAGTAGCTCTTGCCTAGTCATATAGCTCATTTCTCACCACATTCCCTAGGAGAGAGGTAGGGGCCAAGCAGCCTTTGCTTTCTATTGAGCAGAGGGAGTTCCAGTGGAAGGGGATGCAACAGCTAGTCAGAAGAAGAACCAGGATCAGGACCCAGCACTTCTGCTGACCACTTACCCTACCCACCCACCACTCTCTCTCCCTTTCCACTAATATTTGACCCAGTTTTAGCACTTAGAATAATATAAAACAATCTTAGAATGTTGTAGCTGAAACAGTCTACTTGGAGTCCAACTCCCTCATTTCACAAATGAGGAACTGAGGCTCAGAGAGGGAAAGTGACTTGTCTAAACTCATCCTGCTGGTATCTCAGGCTGAGAACACAAGACAATGGATGAACTTTTCCTTGAGCTACTCAAAATACTGCATCACAGAAATTTGTTCTCCCCTCTCCCTGGGTTCAGGACTGGGAGAGGAAAGGAGTGTGCATACAGCTTCAGGAGTTCTGAAGAGCCGTCCACTAGACCCTGTAGTTTCTATTATTGGAGAAGACAGGTACATGTGTCTCATGTCAAGGCCCTGGAGAGTTTGTTGGAAAGGAAATGGTGACAACCTGTAGGACAGCCTCACTTTGGGCCAATTCTTCAGGCCTGATTTTCAGTTCCAAGAGGGATTTTTAATTTCCAAACCTTGGCAGGGCCTCATAGAGGATGTGAAGAGGCAGCTAGATACAATAGGTAGTAATTAAAGCTGATTGAAATCAGTTAATTAGTCTTTTGTGTTATATAATGGTATTAACTCTTAATTGCCATGCCATAATGGCTTGGTTGTTGATAGGTAAGTCTGCTTTTATCTTACTGTCATGCATGAATCTCCTAGGGAAGAAGCTGGGGTATCTGGGTTCTTATTCCTAGATTCTGCCTAAATATCCCAAAACAGTCTGGGAAAAATTCAAAAGTCCTCCCAACAAAGAGATTTTTTTCACATGGCATGGCCAGGACAGTTCTTATCCTCTCTAAAAAAACAACTGATGAACCTAACAAACCCACTGACAGCAACAACATAAACTCGCAGTTGAATAGGAGCTCTCTTAAAAACTTTTGAATCCTTTAATGTAGGACTTAGAAGGGGCCTCAGTAACTATTTAGTCCAACTACTCTCTCTGTTGGCACCCTGCTGTCTCATTTTATAAATGGTAGGAATGAGAGCCTGAGAAAGGAGGTATGATTTGCTATGTGGTCTTGACTGGCAAGCATAACATGACTGACCTCAGGCTCTTGCTCCTCTAGGTCATCTCCTTCCTGCTCTTGGGCCTGATGTCCATGATGATTCCCCTGTGCCGGGGCTTTGGGGGCCTCATCGTTGTCTGCCTCTTCCTGGGCCTGTGCGATGGCTTCTTTATCACCATCATGGCCCCCATCGCATTTGAACTGGTGGGCCCAATGCAGGCCTCACAGGCCATTGGCTACCTCCTGGGCATGATGGCCCTGCCGATGATTGCTGGGCCCCCCATTGCAGGTGAGGCTGATATTACAGGGAGGGTATGATTGTGGGAGTCTTGTCTTTCCTGGGCCGTAGCTTTCCTGAGTACCTCTGCTTAAAGTTCCCTTTCCTCTTATTCTCTGCTTAAGCAGCCTTGTCAGAGTGCATGAAACCCCTCACCACTATTAGTGAAAGAGACTAAGCACAGTATATGTGCATGGATTCATTTTGGGGAATATGCTTTTCATACCTGTATATCTGTTTCAGTGGAGTTTCATTGTGGACAGCATGGCTGATTCCAAAAGTGTAGAGAGAGAAAGGGTTTTGGCCACCTTGACCATTTTATTGATCTAGTATCCCCTTTCTCTTCACAGGTAAGTGATTATTTGCAAGGTAGCTGGGCAGAAAGAGAAGAGAAAGTGGGCCCTGGCTTTATCAAGACTTGGGCACCCCTTTCTCTTCTACTGGCTTCTGAACTGAGCCTGTAGAAGAGATTTGATTAAGGCCTCATCCCAGGACTGGGCTGGTGAGGCTCTCTTCCTGTAGGGAGTAAGCAAAGTGTTGCCTTACTATATTTCAGTACTCCCAGTTTCTCTCTCCACTCTTCAAGGAGGACATTGTTGGTACCCCAGGAAACATAGGAAACAAGGATAACCAATGGAAAGAGAACTTTATTTCCTTTCTTTAGGATTTATTGCAAATATTAACTTATGGGCTAGCTTTTCCTAGGCTGGCCAACTAGACTAATGCAACAAATATTCCTTGAACACAAATTTTGCAAATTCTGTGCAAAATGTTGTAAGGTTTCTGGTCATGTTGTGTGACAATGGCAAAAGCTTCTACTCACACCTTTGTGCCAGTCACATTGCCCACTGGCAGAGGGGAGCCTCTACCCAACCACCGATCCCGAAGGTGGGTTCCAGAATCCACACTTCTTCCCAGTTTGTTTACCTCCTAAGCAGTATAAGAGCCTACTTGTCTTTCCTCAGTAGTGTTTCTGGGCTCATTCCTCCTATTAGGTGGCTCACATTAGCTTCTGAAGGTGAGCTGAGAGGCCTAGCACCCCATGCCAAACACATACATGGTATTCATAACTTAGAGGAACCTAGAGGGACAAACCATATCTGTAACTGAAAGGAAGGATACACACACACACCCCTCTTAGGGCAAATGGGAACTTAAGAGAAAGGGCCAATAGAAATTTGACTAATTTGTTCCACAAGGACACTTTAGTCCAACTTTGGGGAGGGAGGGTATATCACTGTGAACCAAGACAAGGCTTGGCCATATTCTGTGGAGTTCTTTTAAATTAGCTTCCCTGTTTTAAATTAACTCCATACCTAGCAGTGACTAGAAGTTAGCTGTAGTTTCATGAGAGTCACAAATGGAGAATTTTAACAGAAGTTTCATTAGCCTCTTTCATAATGAGCATTAGCCTCAAGGGCCTGCAGCCCCCAGTACCTTGGGGGAATCACCTGCCTTTGTAATAGAGGTTTAATTTATTATAACTAGAAGTATTTCAGTTTCTTTAGATCAAGGTAGTTTAGGCCAAAATTCTCTATACAGGAATTGTGATGGCCCCTAGAAGAGGTAGAAAGCACCTTTGGGCAGTAGGACAAAGCTGAGCTTGACTTCTCTCTCTCAACTCTTTCAGGCCTCCTCCGGACCTGTTTTGGGGACTACCACGTGGCCTTCTACTTTGCTGGTGTGCCCCCAATAATTGGAGCCGTAATCCTCTTCTTTGTCCCTCTGATGCATCAAAGGATGTTCAAGAAAGAGCAGAGGGATTCCAGCAAGGACAAGATGTTGGCCCCTGACCCAGAACCCAGTGGGGAGCTGCTGCCAGGCTCCCCCATCCCTGAGGAACCAATCTAATGCCTCTTCCTTGTCATTGTGTGCTCCTCTCCAACTCCTACCCTTCACCCCACCCTGCTCAGCATTTACATTTTTGCCACCAGCACACTTGTTCCCAAACCTATGCACACAGCATTTCAGCCACCTGACCATCCCTTTGGAGCCAAAGCTCCAGGTGTTCCAAACTTAGTAACCAAATTCTCTTTGTGAATGCCTTCAAACTTGCCAGGGTCCTTCTCCCAGGATCTAGAAAAGCTTTGGATCACCCCCTGGCCTTTGGAACCTCTCCCTATACTTTCTAACCCCTAGGGGAGGAGGGGCATGGGGCCTCTTGGCCCAGCTTGTTAGTAACCCAATAGAAGCAACTGTCAAAGGTGCTACTGTGTCCTCAGGAGCCTGGTGGGAAGATCCAAGCCTCTGTGTATTGAGAAGTTCCTTGCCATCTTACCTTAGAAGCCACTGATGGAGGGGCAGGAGGAAGGGCAGAGAGATAAAATGAGACGAGGAGCCTTGTTTAACCTTAGAGTTTTTGAGGGCTGTGGCTTCCCAAGAACTGTGGGTGCTGTTAGTTTACAAGTGTATAGATAGTCTCCCCATTATCTGGTTGGTTAACAGTCTGACTCCTTCTTCTCTTCCTCCTTTTTTGCTCTACTTTCTCCTCATTTCTCTTCCCTTTCTATTTCTTTTTATGACTGTCATAGACACATGGGTGCTTAAATAAAGGAGGGACCCAGAGCTTGGGCCAATCAGCCTTACCTTGTCCCAGCCCACCCTTAATAGTAGCATCAGTCCCACTCATCTCAAGCTGAGCCACACCTCACCTTTTGGCTCCAGCTGCTATAATCATAGACTGGAAGAGTAGAATATCACATAGGGAAGGGGCCTTAAACAACACTCACTGATTTTTACAGAATTCCCAGGTCAATGCATTAATCTGCAGGCCCTAGTCCCCATCCTTGTATCCATCTGTCAAAATGTGAAGAAATCCCTTTCATCTCAGCAGGCAGAGGAGGTCTGGTTACAGGGAGATGGCATGGTATGGAGAAGGGGCAACAGTTATTGACCTGGTTAGGTACTAACTCATGACAGGTCAATATTTCCACCTGTGCCTGGCCAGGAACAAGACCATTTTAGGGAAAATCCAGTTCCCACGTTGGATCCCCAAAAGGTAGGGAGAGCTACTACACAAAGGTTTGAACAGTTTAAGAAAGCGAAACCTTCCTAGCCTTTACCAACCAATGTGTCCCCCATGCTGTGCATCCTGGGTCACTCTGGTTGGCTGGCATTAAACATGCCAGGAAAGATAGACTCTGGACCAGCTGCACCTTCTAAAATAGCTGCCAGATGATTCCCTATGCCCACACTCTTAGCAACGATCTTGCTGTGTCCAGCTAGCACAGCTCACCTCATTAGGAGCTCAACCACTCTCCTCACTCAGCCTCTTTCTGTCTCTCTCTCTCCCTATTCTGTGCCTTGGTCAGTTGTGTTTCTATTACTCAAACTTTTCCTCATCTTCTTGTCAGGCATCCTTGGCTGTCACAGCCAATAGTAACTTGCCATCCCAAGCCAGGGTCATCCCAGAGCCAGGAGGATGAGGTTGCCACTTAGGGGCTCCAAAGAAGACAGTGGTCTCTATCCACAAGTTTTTCCGTTACAAATAGGCAGCTGGGGCATTGTTGGCCTCTGATGGCTGAACCAAGGCCAAAGTCCTGATCCTCCTCCATTGGTCCCAGTTCAGCCCTTCTCAACTCATCAAAGGAAAACACAGTGATTCTTGGCTTTGTGGGTAAGAAGGGGCCTAGTTACTATCCTAACAGCTCAAACAGCAGTGGAACAGAGAAGCTGGGCCCCAGGAGAGACCATTGAAAATGTTTTAGCACCAAAACCCCTGCTTCCATTTCTCCTGCCCCACACCCACCAACTCACTAGAGGGCAGTTCTGCAGGGCCTCCTTTGTTGTGCATGGTGTGAATAGCTCTTAAGAATCAGGCTACCACCCAGTTCTCTCCAGATGAAAGAAAGTCATTCACAGGTCCCAAATCTGCCCTATCAGGTGTCACATAACACAGCACGGTGTCAATTTACTTCTACACACACGCATGTGCATGTGTGGGCTTGTGTGCTTTTGGAGAGAATATTGGTTGGCGAAAGCAGCACAGTATTAATGTTTAGGGTAGGATGCAGCCTCTTATGAATTCATAGCCAAATCTAGCAGAATGAATAAAATTTGGGAGCTTGAGACCTGGTACCTTAATTAAGTCCTCAAAAGGTTTGGAACAAAATAAACATCTAAAAATCTAGCTTTGGTATGTAACTTGCCTACAAGGGTGAAATAGTTTTAACCTGGTTAATAGTAGGAAGTTTGGTTTCAGAACTGAAATCTCATTTCAAATCAAATTTCTGCCAGCGTCTCAACTCTCTATGAGAGCAGAAATTTGAAAATGAGCTACCTAGGGGTTTAAAGTTGGGCAGCCTGTTCATGATTGGATTTTTTAAGGGAGTTCTGAAGTGGAAAAGTGGTTACGTCACAAAATGGGAACATGACTGATTAGTGGCTGAGTGGGTATGCAGGCTTCGCCAAGGTCACCACCTTGTTACAAACATTCCATGTTGAAAATTAGCAAAGACCTTGCAATAATGTAGTTCAAGGCCCTTTTCCTATCCTTTGCTACTGATTGGGTACCTGAAGGGAATGGCATACCTGGCTTACACCGCCAGGCAGCAACAGAAGACATTGATGGTGATGCAGAAGAGGCCTACAACAACGATAAAGCCAGGAGTAACCTTAGAGTCTCCCAGGCCTAGACTGTACATTAAAGTGAAGTGGGAAAACAGGCCTAGAGATAGGAAGGGACTATAGCAGATTCACATAGTCCCTCAGTGACAGAGCAGCTCGAGACTTGAACTAACGTAGTTGACTTCCAACCCAGACCAAACCCCTCATTTTACAGATGGGAAAAATTGATCCAAGGAGGGGTAACTGGGTTGCCCGCTTCATTCAACAACTGTGTAATGAGACCATATCCATAAGAGTGACAGCAGGAACAGCTCTGAGTAAAAATAAAATCTATCCAAGTCGGACTTTTAGCATATCCCATCTTTTCATGATTACTCTAACTCCCAACTCACACATACTTTTGATACTCTCTCCTCCCAAGCACTCCAGACCTTCTTCATGCAGCCTTGGCCTTGGAGAGCTGGTCACCCCTACTGCCCTTTCACTCCTAGAAACCAAGAGGCACAAATAAAGTCCATCTCCCTATGACCACATACCAGGCAAGGGAGAGGCAAAGAGAGGAGACTAGTTTCTTTGAGAGAGGCTGGTTTACCACCCAGCTGTTGGCTATTGTTGGGCTCTCTCCTGACTCAGTGCAGACATCCTTACTATGCCAGCCTCCTCATCTCCCACTGAGGCTAATTACTTTGTCCTGCTGCCTGGCCCCAGGCTCTTGCAACAAAGGTCACTTGCCTGCTCCTCCCCCAGTGGCCCTAGGGCCCCAGTCTGTGTTTGATCATTCGGGATCATTAGATTTTAGAGCTATGGAATCCCATAATTTTTACAAGCATATGCTTTCCTCCAGGGCCTTTTCACATCTGAAAGTAGCTCCCTGCCACATCAGAGAAGCGGAGCAGGCCAGCGGACGGGTTACAGGTGCCCGCAACAAATCCTTGGTGTCTGACAGCTAGTACCTAGATAGGGTAGGTGCTGGTTTGAACCAGAGCCAGAGGTAAGTTCTCAAATTCTAATAAGCTGAAATGTGGAGGAGACGCCAGAGGCACAAGGAAAATCATTCAATGACCAATTAATTCCTGCAGGGGCTGAGGAGGCTTTGCTTTAGATTTTTTCATTCCTGTCTTTTAGCTCTCTCTAGTGGTCAGCAAAGGCAGAGCTACATGCCTGGTTTTAGTCATTTCAGCAATATTTTCTAAATTCCGGGTTTGTGACAGTCACTAGGTTAGAGCGCATGGATTTCAGGAATGATGGGAACAGAGGTAGAAAAAACAAAGAGAAAAAACACAAGGAGGAGTTTGTACTATCTTCTTACCAAAACACTTTTTCCTCTTTTGGACCCCAACGGCCCTCAGCACACCAACCTCAGCGCCTTTGGAGCAGGAAACGACAACCACGCCTCTTCCGGAATCAAGGCCACAGCATTTCCCCTCTTCGCTGCCCCTGGACTGGCGTCCGCGGGGCCAGAGCCGCCCCGAAGTACTAGGCTCTCCTCAGCGTTGGTTTCTTGTTGAGCCGGAGCCGGATAAAATTAGCCCACGGCGCAAATCTAACAAGTGTCGAGCCCGCAGGCAGTTGGCGGATGGAAGGGCATAGCTGAGCCCGGCCCCCCGCTCCCGCCCCGGCCAGAGATGTAAACTGTCAACACCTGTCCGGCGCCGCGACCCAGGGCCTTCGCGCTCCCCAGCTCCTACCATAGACGCCCCGGGGATAGGGGCTAGAGACGCGCGGGGAGTGACTGTAACTCTTTGCACCGCACACCCACCCTCCACTGCCCTCTCAATTACTGGGCCCTGGGATGCAGGGGTAGGGGTGCTAACGGGTACCATTTTCCACCAGGTTCTCACGCCCACTCCACACTCGGGGAATGCCTTGGGATGGAGATGGGGCTGGGGGATGGCGGGCAGAACAGGGCCGTGGCTGCTACTCCTGGCCCTGCTGCTGGCCTCGGGTCACCTTGGGCAGGGAGGGGGTCGGTTCCCGCCCCTCCGTGGCCCACCATCCATTTCCTCGTCTGGGAGGGGTAAGAACCCAGGAGACGCGCCACGGAGAAACATCTGCCCCTGCTACTCAGACGGGAATCAGGCCCGCCCACGATAGCCACCTTTCCCGCCCAGGGGAAGGGAGCGGGAAGGCGGGTGGGAGGGCCCGATCCCAGGCGCACCCAAGTGTCCGCGGAGCCAGATAGAGAGAAAGCAGCTGCCCTGTGTGCTAGGCTCAGCTGCTTTTTCATCGCCTGCCGACGCCACTGCCACCAGGGGCTGCAGCGTTGCTGCGCGCTCGCTGCAGAGCCCTTAAGGGAATCCGGGCTGGGCCGGTGGGAAACTGGCGCCCCCCACCACCAGGTCTGGCCCCCAAGGCCTCAAGGGCAGTGTCAGGCAGCAGCCAGTGGAGGTCCTGAGTGATTCCAGGCAGGAGGCCAGCAGGGATGAGGGGACTGGGGGCGTGAACTGCCTGTGGGGAACGCTCCAGTCAGAGCAGCCGTTGTCCTCCGCCCTCATTTCCAACCTCTAGCCCTAGGCTGGGCCTGCGGGGCCGCCTCCTCCACGCAACTCA